>JBAJNP010008650.1:0-19795 GCA_036877545.1 Yasuhikotakia modesta
TGTGTGTGTGTGTGTGTGTGTGTATGTGTGTCTGGTCTTCCTGGTCCAGTCCTTCTTCAGACTGATTCCATCAGCGCCGCCTCTAATCCACTTACTTAATGAAATACATAATTAACATATTATAATTGCAGTGAAGATGGTTTTGACAGAAATCATTTCCCGTATCTAATACCATAGTAATTTAATCTGTTCCCCACTCTCTAACACGACCCTCCTGATTAAGTTTTGTCCCTTCAGTTTTTGACGCATGGAGAGAGTAAAACAGTGAGTCAGAGTGTGTGTCTGTGTGTTGGACGTGTCTCCTCTGCCTAGTTTGTCATCATTATTATTCTCAATTGTCCCTGTCTTTGATTGATTGACAGGGCTGTGGTGTGCAGATGGGTCATGTAACCTGGCAGATGGTGGAGAAGAATGAGTGAGCAGTTTCCCTCCTTGTGTGGCCTCACTCTTCTTCTCTTGATGTGTTTCTTAAACAGAGTATTATAGAAGGAGCAAAGAGAGTGAGCAAGAGAAAATGGGAGAATACCTTTCAAATGTTTCTTTAATCTTGTGCTTTGCAATGAGGGTGAATAAAACCCTATATGTTTTATTGACTTTTTGTTTAAAAACCTCAAATAATTTAGAACATGTTTAGGTATATATTTATTATAAATTCACATCATGAGTAGTAATTTATGAACATATAAAAGCAATATGAGTCACAGTGCTGTGAAATGTATTTAAGCAGCTGTATTGTGGAGCTGCCAGAGATCAAGTGGAGAATGGGTTTAAATTTTAAGGCCCAGATAGAGTAACAATGAGTGATTATTGCTCTAAAGAGCCGCAGGCTCCAGAGATGTCTGTAATGCCATTACCCTCTACATCATCCATCCTGACCAATAGGCAACTGACCCCACACTGGCTTTAGGTCACTGCAAGTTCAGGAGGCGGAAGTGCTGAGGCGTTAGTTAACACACTCAACCAAAAGCATAGATCGAATCTACCATTTCTCTTCTTTTACCCTCTCCCCTTCCTATGAACACACACGTTTGCTTATCGATCTAAATGGAGACATTATATAGACCTTTGTTGTTTTTATTTGTAGCTCACAGCTACATATAAACAATATAACCTAATGCTCACCCACACTGTAACCTTAACCTTAAAAGAAAACTATAATAGAACTTAGAGAAACTTAAACATTTAAACTAACTGCATTTTTTACAATTTAAAAAAGCTTTATTTACTATATTTATATAGTGTTTTTTTTACAAATTAGTACATTTTCAGGAGGTGGAATATGGTTAAGTAACACACACAGACACACACACACACAGACACACTTTCTCTTTCATACCTTCACTGGTTTCCGACAAAAGCATCAGCAAAAAGTCCATCCAGCAACCTGAGACGCATGATGAAATGTTGCCCTGTTGATCAAAAGGCCTGTTCTCATCTCCTCTTCATTGCGTGTTTGACAGAGACTGATGCAGTCAATAATGACATTAATCTAATCCAGTAAGGCACCAGACATGCATTAGTTACTCTTATGGAGATGCAGAACAAAAGCAAGGGACTAATAGATGGGATGGGGGGAAATCTGGCTCCGTGCTTGTGCACCCGCGGAAACCAGAGACTTTGGGAAAGGAGATGGAGGAGGGGAAATGGAGTGTGAATGTGTGCAAGTTAGCAAAAGGAAAAGAGAAAAAGAGAGAATGTGAGAGAAAAGCAGGAGAGAGTGTGTTGAGTAATGAGCACTGGGCTCCCAGAACAATCACGCTCTCCATTTCGTACTGCATTTTCACCTGATGTATTGTCTCTATTGAGGAAAGCCTTGTAATAAGACCATTTGTGCTCCTCATTTGTGCGCATTAGGGCACAAATCTTAGTGCACAAAATCTCTCAAATATCTTAGTGTCCTTAAAAAAGCCTGGCAGTCTGGAGTCTTTGACCCGGTGACGTCAAGAGAACATTCTAGATTCTGAGTGATGATCTGCTGAAAACAAGAGTGAAACCTCCACAGATTTATCTGGTCTGTATCCTCCATCTAGGAATATTTTTAGCAAGTTGTGCAATTTCTGATAGTAAACTTATGAGACTATAATCAAAGCTGGGTGATTATTACAGTATATTATGTTCTGTCTGATTTCTGTATCAGAAATGAGTTGAATAAATCCTGGGAGATTTGCTGTGTAGTCTCATCACTGACTGGCACAGGCTGTGCGAATAAACTGAATCGACTTTGTTTTTGTGTGTAAATAGGCCATATGAGAAGATGAAGAGGCTTCCACAAGCATGAAGAAAAGTATATAATGGTTTTAATGAAACTCACACTGCTTACTCAAGCCAGCAGATGGAGAGTCCAGATTCTCTTGCCTTAAGCTAAAGATGGCCATCTGAATTAAAAACATACACTAGCAAAACTTTCATGTACGGTCATGATTTCTTTTGGCTTAAAATGCAAGTTTGAAACAAGCTGCTGTGCGAATTCTAAAAAGCTATAAATAATATATTTTACAACTGTTAGTTCCATTTGAAATCATTAAAAAGATATTACATCAGTTTGGGCTTATTTTGGGGCTGTATTCATTAACTAAAATAGACAATAGATAAATAGAGACTTCTGAAATGAATAACCAATAGGAAGCAGGCAGGTCCTTGATCTCTTTCAATCATACACTACCATTAGCTATATAACTACTCACCCTCTGACATATTACCATAAGTACCACAGTCAATCTGTGTGTACTGTAACTGTGATTTAACCCAAGGGTTCTCTTTCATATGTGAGTCACTTGGATTTATTCACTGTGCCTAACACACACATAAACATATTTACATAGCAGCTCCTATGACAGGGTCACAGTGTCTCTGTTCTTCTGTTTTAAGACAGTGAGAAGAGACAGCAGTTAAAACCTGAGGTGGGGGATGGGGGGCAGGATAAGGATGCTTTGAGTGGCAGACGTACGCGAATACCGCCACATCAACTGCCAATATGTTTGGAGGCCTTGGTAACAGCATGTGGTCTCAGGGGAGCGCTGCAGCAGTTCAGGAGAATATCAGACTGAGAGGAAAACAATTTCTGGTGCCAATAATGCAGCACAGATGAAAAATGTTTTAATATTTGCCGCTGCTTTATGGCAGCCACCGTGACAGTGATGGAGTCAATGTCAGCTTTTTCCTTTTAAATGTCATGCTCTGTCTGTTTTCACTCTGTGTGTGTACATGCATGAAAGAATTGCTGTGTAGCACATGTTGATATACACAAAGATGTATGTGTATTATCTTCCTGTGTGTGTGTGTGTGTTTTATCCCGGCAGCTGGCACTCTTCCTCTTCCTATTGATCACACAGGGCTTTTTTGACATTATTCAGTAATCGCACACATGACCAGTGCCCAAATCCACAAATGTTTCTCCATAATGAGCAATTTACCCCCCAAATGTCCTCATCACCTCCCATCTCTCAAAATGTTTTCTTCCTTTCTGTCTCTCTCTCTCTCACTAATCATTAAGCCACTCTACGCTGTCAAAGACCACACTTGTCTCTGCAGCTTTGTTTTATTTATTTTTAATTACTTTTTATGCAACAACAATGGAAGGAATTAAGAAACACAGCACGGTTAATTATATATAATATAAACTGTGAACATACATTATGGCTACAGTATCTGGTAACTACATAAACATCATGGTTGTCATTACATCACACACAAATGGCCGCCCACGTATGACCTCATGATCTAATTCACATGTAAATAATGCATTAAAACATCTTTGACCCCTTCCTGAACCGTGACTCCACCCAGTCCCACATGACCCAGACATGCACTCAGTCAGCAGGAGGAGTGAATTTGTTTTCTATTGTCATTCAACCCACAGCTCAGCACGCTAAAAAGCAGCAGTCGTCTCTTACTGACAGGCGGCCCGGGGAGCGGTCATCAGTGCTCTACTAAAACCACAAGGTCAGGCAGAGATCAGAGTCAAACTTATTCCAGATTCCAGTTCACTTGCATTTACAAGTGAATTTGTGCCCTTTCTTTGCCAGGGGCACAAATAATGTCTTGGAGAGAGAGAGAGAGAGAGAGAGGCAGTTGTCATGAAACTATATATTACTACTCAATATTTTTGCATAATTGTTTTGCCAAATCTGTTTGAGTGATTTAAAAAATCAAATACTACATTTTTTTAATTATTATTGTTATTATTATTAAATATGAATGGTTAAAACTCAGAAACAATTAACAAATAATCATGAAAGCATGGTATGTGTGACCTCAGCACTATAAATCTTCTGAAGTTCAATCCTCTGTGTTCTCTTGTTAAAAATTTAGTTACAGAAAAAATGAGACTAGTAACTGGTGACTATTAATTTTTTTGTTTTTGGCACATCTACATTGTGCTGTGTTAACATCTATAATATAAGACCCTTGTTCCCTTCACATGAACAAAAAACGAATTCTTTGCTTCTCTAAACTTCAGCCATGTCTTCACCTTTCTCTTCTGAGCCCAATAAAGAGCCTTAATTAGCTAATGACTCTGGTGCGGCCTGTTAGAGGGGAATTAAGCAGGTAGGAATGATGAGGAGGAAGGCAAAATGATGAGGAGGAAGGCAAAATGATGAGGAGGAAGGCAAAATGATGAGGAGACTATTTCAGTATCTCTGGTGTAAAATTAAAAAAGAAAGAAGAGATTAAAAGAGAACAAGTCAGAGTGGAATGAGTGCTAGCGCTCGTTTGAGAAACTGAAACTGGGCCCATCACACACCAACAAACACACACAGCAACATTAACATGGTGAGCCTCCACAAAGTGTCAGAATTAAAACTGGCTTGTTTATCAGAGCAAGAGAACTTCTGAAAAGAACTTAAGTTGATATTTATGCCTACAGCAAACCGTCTCATTTAGAGATTTGTCTTGTTTTGGCACTTGCTTGTTTTTATTGCCTGTCTAGATTTTGATGAAGCACAAAAATCAACAAATTACTTGATCATATAAAACATGATCGTTTACACTATTTTCCTATTTTTAAATTGTGTTCCTGTGGCCTGACAGGAGCAATTTGATTTTATCTTGTGAGCAGATGAAGTAATGATGGCAACACCAAACAACACAGAACAACTGTCATAAACAAGCAAACACAAAAACAGACAAATTCTAAAGTGTAAAAGACTTTAATCTGATGCATGTAATTAATTTTAACACACCGGTTATGACCCAAAAGGCAATTTGGCCAACAAATGTTTAAAAAACCCACTGAAAGGAATAAAGCAAAAAAAATGCTGTTAATTCTTTTCAATTTTCAGTTAACAGCCAATTAGCCAAGAAACACAAAAATTTTCTAAACTAAATGCAATGTTAACATTTCACTTCACAATTAAAATTTTATAGCATCTGATAAAATTAACCATTTGTTTTAAACAGATTTTTAAACAGATTTTTTTCACAGGAATTGTGGTAGTTTAAGTTGGTATATTTTAGAGTGTGGTTATGTCAGTTGTTCTAGCTTTTTGTTATAAAAACGAATGCACTGATGGTGTAACTAATCCTTTCTGCTTTCTCTCCATCATTAATTTGTTTGTGAGCAGGAGCAGACATGGGTTTGAGGATTTTGCTAGAAGTAGCTTGCCAGAGGCTTTAGCAGCCATTAAAACAGACCTGGGTGAAAGTAGAGGCTGGCTAATCTCTTCATATCTGGTAAGGCCCATTTTGCTCAACGCTGTGGGGTGCCATTCTCATATTCTTATGCTCTTATATTTACCTGTTTATCCTTTCGCTATTTTTTAGCCACTTGAATCTCTTGTCTCTCTCTGTCTCTCTCTATTGGACGGCTCCCAAAACAAATCTCATCTTCTGGTGACTTGATGAAAGCGAGGAAGAGGGTGTCATGCTGCATCTTTGTGTCTATCCCTCTCACTTCCTCCCTCTCTCTCTCTCTCTATATATATATATATCGTATAGCATATATACACGTGTGTTTTTGTGTGAGGCAGCAAGCACAGAACACACACTGGCAGCATTTGAACGACAATAAAGACTCACAAGCCTCACACACAAGTTGCACTGTCTGAGTGATGGTTAAAGAGACATCTGGTATGTACTCAGCCAAAGTTCCTCAGCCAAACATAAGCTTGTCCGACCTTCAGAGGTCTGGCAGAGGTGTCTGCGTTCTGGGCATTCCTTACTGACAACTTGCAAAGCTTCCTTATAGCACTCACCTATGCTATAATAACTTGAGCTATTATTCTCCCCGGATCCTGATGAGCTCTATGGCAACTTTGTTTATGTATATATGTATGTATTTTTTAAGGTGGATAAGTCTGGATACATTTGTCGCCACGTTTCCAGTCACAGTTCATCAAGTTTGGACAGCACAGAAGGGTGGGTTGAGGAAATGGGTAGGCAGTGAGTGTAAATCACGGGCTTGTGTGGGTGTGTGTTTGTGTAAGCTTTGGAATACGTGTGTGTACTTTCATGTCAAAGCAGGTATGAGGTTGTGAATGTGTATATGCGGTGTCCTCATGCATGTGTGTGTATTAGGCACTGTGAACGCCGAGAAGGGCTGAGTGTTTTTTGACGCCTGTCGGACTGGGCCTGTCACAGTGGAACAGGAAAGTGTCATCAGCCCAGGCCTCAGAGCTGGAGCCCGTCAGCCGGCTGGACCTGTGCACCCTGATGAGCTGACAGCCGGCATAGCACAGGCCTGTCTCAGGCCTCCCAGTGTGAGAAACCACCTGATACAGCCTCAACAACCAGACATTTACCTGTCTGTCTGAGTGGCTATGGGATTCACCCAATACAATGTACATCCACAGCCTCTTAGTTTTCAAAGTGTCTGTGTATGTCTGATTCCACCTGTTTTGAGTGTGTCCTTTTGGAAATCTGTTGTGAATTTAAAGACTATTTCTACCAAACTGATGCAATTATTGATACCATGCTATTGATGCCAAGTTGACTCCTTTTGAACATTATAAAATCATTTCAATCTTATTTTATAATAAATATATTTAAACTTTTTTAAAATTGCATTTGCTCTGATATATTGTTATAAAATGCAACACAATGTCAATCACACAGTCATACAATCTAATGATGATGATTTCATATTTGACAAAACACTAAGGAGCCTTCATGATAATTCAACTAAAAATTGTCACATTGCAGATGTTCAAGCCCATTGAGATCACACATGCAAAACACTCAGTTCTTCTAGCTAGCGGAGTCAAAATTTAGTATAATCAAAAATGCTTTATTGCGCTGTCATGTTAAATCAAACAAGACGGATTCTCTTGCTGCATCCGCATTCCCCTGGGTATGTTAAAACTGACATTACCCACAATGCTTAGTGTTGCCGCCCTTGCACGCCTATATCATGCACATTTTCTGGGTGGCAATAAATATTAGAATAAACTGCACCAAAGCAAGGCTGGTCAGCGCCTATGGTCTCCGCCTGCCCCTGTTGCCATGGCAGCTGTGTGACGGACAAGCCTAAAGGGGACTGAAGTAGATGAGGTGACAGAGGGTAAAAACCAAAGGTTTTAATTTCCCTGAACTCTGTATTCCTTTTCTCTTGTCAAGTAAATTTAGCCGCAGGAAGAATGAACATCATAAAGCTGAGAGGAGAAAAGAGGCCCTCTGAGTTTGTTGACACCTGCCAATAAATCAGATTTTTAATTATCGGATACACGACAACAAGCAGTGACAACGTGTTTTGCCCCCACCTAAGAGACTGGATTCACAGGAGAGCACTCTGTCAGCAACAGTCAGAAAAAAAAAGTGTTGAAACTGACACAACATAAGAACACCTCTCACCTCCTCAGCCACAGAAACTTGCTAAAGACTCAAGCTAAACAAACGTTTACAAATTGGAATCATATGCAGAAGTCTATGGCTGGCGTACAATAACTGGAACCATAAGGTCTTTGGACCAAGTGCATGCTGGGCAGGGCAGTGCAGGACATAAGCATAGTCGGTACTGACTATGCGTCATGACCAGTGAGGGAACATGCATCCGACATTTATTCTCGCATGTCTATTGATTATATGACAGCAGCAATTTGTTTTGCCTGAGGAATTTCATTACTAAACATGATATCGGCTAAATCCAGGGAAATGTGGTTTACGACTAAGCGAGTAGCAAATATGATCTCAACTGCATGAGCTTTAGATCAGAATTTGTTTCTCCCACAAGCTGGGAGTTCTGCATAGCAAACTTACCAAGATGTGATTTTTATGTAAGTCACAGTAAATTCAATAACTCTTGCAATAGCCCATCATTGGCTTGTCATCTATTAATTTTGCTATACTTGCTATAAATTTTCTTTGCTATAAATGCATTTGACTGTTGAAGAGCATCCAGGTATCTGTCACAATCCACATATGTTTGTGTTTTTGGTCAATTTTACATTACTTTCTCAATGTTATCTGTGAATGTTTCTAAGTCAAACTAATGACTTCTCAATAGCAGGCAAGTCTTCTTTTGGATGTAAAAATCTGTGTAAAAAATAAGATCCATTGGCAATGTGAGAAGTAGAGTTAAAACATAAAACAAGATGAAACAGACCATTAATCTCAGTTTGGTGAATCAATCTGTCATTGCTACATGTGTCTCGACATCTTTCGCAACAACCACTAAACTTAATGAATCTAGCATCGTTTAAACCACAAGACGACATTAGATAATGTTTTTGATATACATTTATCATTGTGGTTTATTCTGTCTCGCATTGAAATCCACATAAATAACTGCGTTTGAGGTTCCATTGGGTCTGGGGAATAAATTGGACTGATGAGCTGCCAGTGTCAATACAAACTCCACCAAACCTTTCTGTGGAAACTGAGATGACTACTGAGGTGTCATGGATGCCTACTGAGTTTGTGTGGCTGAATTATTAGGCAAGTTATAATAAGCAAAAAACTAATAAACCAAACTAGTTGACCCTTGTGACCTAGTAAAAACTACTAAGTGTCCCTCCCTTTCCAACATACTGTATTCTATAACACACACACACCCCTCTGCTCAATATCTTGAGGATTCTTCTTCTCACTTAACTCTTCAAGCCCTCCAACAATCTCAAACTGATAAATGAAAATGGCATGTTGCATTTATAATGTCACAATGTTTGTGCTGGAATTTATTATGTGTGTCTGTTTGGAATTTTAACAGCTAAAATGCTTTCAGACGCAGCTGTGAGGGCTAAAGAAATTGTCGCTTTCATAGGCTATCAGCTCCAGTCATAGCTCTGTTTGGTGTTATTCTCACTCCTCTGTTGACACAATGTTCTTGCGCTAAATCGCCTTTCTGGATTTCTCCCAGATACTGATGGTATATTGCTTCAACCCCGGACCCCCACTAGAGACCCTCTTAACTCCACCCACCCTAATGTGAACCATGTTTTTTCTCTTGTGCACGGACATACAGGGAAAGAGATCTACAGGCACTGTGACCACTCATTTTTGTCTATGCAGTATGCATGAATGCTTTGCAGTTAAGGTGGTGCTGGTACTGTACAGCTGGACAACTTGTAAGAAATCTTGTGTCCTGTACACAACCTCCCACCCAGCACTAATTCAAAGATGCTAATCTGAATTCTCACTTTACAGTGACAGACACCAGCAGTGGCAGACACTGTACACTCATTTACACTACAAGATGGGTAGATATTCTTTATAAACATGGCATCTTTATGGGATTGCTGTCAGGTAGGGAAGAGGCATATGGCTTCATTTAATTAACAATAATCGTTATTAAAGTAAATTACAATTTACAATTACTTTATTTTACTCAGGAAACAGTATATAGTGTTTTATGATTGCATTCAGATGTGTTACAAAAATTGTACTTTCCTTGCTTTTAAGCACACAAGGTGCTTTTTATAAAATCACGCTGGGCAATGATTGATCACATTTTTTCACAAACTGAAACCATTGCAAGTTCAAGGGAATATTATCATGCAAGCCTTTTATGAATTGTGTGCTACCACGTCACTTCATTTGTGCTGTAGGGGGCGACAAACTTTTGTGTAGGGGTGTCATTCATTTAACAAAGACAAACGTTTTATATATTATAACTCCAATTAAAAGCAGGTTTATATTTCTGTGTAGAAGCATTGCTTTACAAAGTCTGTTAGGAAAGAAGTTCATGCACATCAGTTCAACAAACTGTTTTGATCAGCATTTGAGAAGCTTAAGCAGATAAGACAAGTTTCAGCAAAGCTGGAAGAAATCCAACAGCTATAGATGAGACTGAAGGATAAACAAAGAACTAGTTAGACAGTGAGAATAGGAAGAAGAGAAAAGGAATAAGAGAGAAACAGGGTAGAGTAAGATGTAATGCTAGTCATAATTTTCCAACACAAAATAAAAGTCCCCAACATAAGAGTCAGACAAAATGAGGACTTTTTTTAAAAGCGCAGTTTACAATGAATTTCCATTCCAGAATTTAAAGGGACGTGAGGGGCAGGTAATTTTGCACAGTTGACTCTGTATCTCTTTTAGATTAGTGGATTACAACCCTGATTAATCAGCCACGACTACCATAGTGTGTGGAACCAGACCTGCCCCGTCTTTATGTAATTGCATTTATGCATGACATGCATTATGTCAGGTTGTCATGCCAACAGGGTTGCCATCACCATTCATTACTGTACAGGAGAACAGAGATAGTGTGGCTCTGTGTGTCACAAGTTCTTTTAATGGAGTCTGTTGCTATTTAGGATATGTGCAGCAATAGCTGAGCTGTTATGGAGCAGTTTGGCCCCATGGTGACGGTACGGGTCCCTCTCCGGAGTTGAGAGGCTCTGGAAATATGGACGTTGGGAGAGAATGTGGCAGATGGCTGACAAGGCATTTTTACCCATAACGCCCCAGTAAAACTTTAACTCTGGAGATTTAGTGCTAGCGCTCTGCACTTAGCAAGCTGCAGCCAGGGTCATATTTCTTCAAAAGTCCCAAACTGATGGTTCTGCAAGCTTTGCATAAACATGCCTTATTGATTACGTTGTTAAGATTCAACGGGTCAGTATCATTTAGCTAAAGACAGTTTTAGAGGACAAATAAAAGCTAAAAACTGCTAAAACATTTGGGTGGACAATATTGATTTTTGGGGGGTAAGAAGGAAGAGGCAATTAAATGTATTTTTATAATGGATAAAGGCATTATGAAGTAATATTTTTTTTCCTGAATTCCTGAAAATAGTTTTAAGTCAAAATATTTGATTTATAGTGCAACAAAACAAAAAACAAAAGGCGGGTTCAAGGTTTTGGACCTAGAGACCAATACCCAACATGTGCATTAAAATATATGTTTTGACTACAAATGAAAAGCCCAGATCTCTTGAACTGAAACATTGCTTGACATGTTCATTCTCTTCATGACAGCCTGGGCAGAAACTAACTGCCAGCTTTGTCTTTATTGTATCAAGTTTATGAAAACATTTCACTTCCACAGTCATTTGTATTCGACTATGCAAAACAACCTCTCTGATAGGATGTGTCATCCTAATTGGGCCCATGATGCCAGTAGGCCAGGAATTATGGGTAGTGGCTGATGGGGAGACAGGCTGAGCAGAGGAAGGGATGTGTCGAGAGAGTCATCTCTCCAACCACGTCAGACGCCAGCAGAGTCTGAGGGGCACACAAGGGGGGTTGATGAGAGCGAGGTGGGGGGGGTGGTATAAGGGGGCATTACGAGGCACAGGTGACACAGTTCCACATCTACAGCTGCCAGCATTTGGGTTGGCTTGTTTGCTGTAGTTTAAATGGATAGAGGGGTGGGGTTGCTGAGGCCATGGAGATTTGGTTAGGGGGTAAAAGGAAATTTTGTTTATGGCGCACAGCTGCTTGTGGCACTTCTAGGGACCCGTAAAAGCAAAAAGGCAGAACAGTTGTAAACGAGTGAGGAAAACAGGAAGCTTAGTTTAATGCTTCTGTACAAATAGATTCGAGACCATTGCATGTATAAATATTTAAAGCACTACTAGTAGCAAACTGTAGTTAGGTAAACTACCAATATTAATCTAGAGTCAGTTTTAAAGGAAATACAACTCACCACTGGTAATTGCTACCAACTTTAGCTAGTGGGTTCCACCCACCATTTTCCTCTCATAGTTAGTTGCATTATCTCAGCAGGACCTTGGTCCAGTGTAGCACGTTCCTGACATCCACACCCAGAAGCAGGACCATCTGTTAGGTGTGACAACACAGAACAATGGGACCGAGCGCAGGCCTGAGAGAAGCACTGAGGTGGACACTAGACTGGTTTATCTTCCAACATTAACATGGAAATTATGAATACCTGGATCTTATCGCAGGTGTGCTTTATAACAACATTCATCATAAGACGTATTACGTTATTATCAAGCAGTTGAAAGCCACCGATTCCATTTCCTCTCTGGTCAGTGCAAGATTCTGCTTGCTTCTATTATCCCGATTTCAGGAAAAAAAAGAGTGTAAATAAAGGAAAGATTATAAATCCTGCTAAGGCTTTTTCCTCCACTCTTTGTTGCCAACTCTGTCTTGAAATTAACTCAAGATCTGTGGGCTGAGGGCTTTAATAGCAGAAATAATAAAACAGACATCGGAGGAATCTGTTATGTTTATATATTAATGGTTAGTGAGGGTGTGATGTACTGGCAGATAAATTTAAGGAAATCCCTCAAGACTTTCTCTTTTAATAATTCTGACAGCCTTGCAAAGCATCTGACCATTGCGCTATTAAAGTCATTTTTTAAGTAAAAAAAACTTGAAATATTATCAGTCATTATTATCATTTAATGCATCTTTCCTGCTTTGACTCAGAACACAGAAAATAAAGCGTATCTACAGTGTTGCAGAAATCCATTAAAACACAGAGCAGAGGAATGGGAAGTTTGCCACCGAACAGTAGGAAAGAGGTTTGATGATGGCTGCCTGTTTTACAGAGTCTGTGGGGAATTTACAGATGGTGGATCTGTATCATTAATTCACTGTGGCTGGAACTCAGCTTAACTGATTCATTGTCTGGGGCACAAGTGAGAGTTAATGATAGTTTATTCATAGTTTTAAAATGTCTTTAGTCAGAATGTGGCTGTCCAAGTAAACATGCATTTCCAAGAGTTCTGATTCATAGTGCGAAATAACCACACCACGCCTTTTACAGTCAGTCATCAGGGCCACAGTATTTTAAACGCTGTTAAATGACTTCTCAATAACAGACCTTGTCAGAAAGCAGTTCTGTGTATTTGAGTTTACTATATTTATGCATTTATGAAAACTTGACATCAATTGAAAACATTACAATCTTCTACAATGCAGAAGGGTTTGATTCATTAGCATATTCTGTTGCAATATGCTATAGTAGTTTGTAGTTTGTTTTTTTTCCCAATAGTCTACATAAAAAGTGAGGTAAGCCATTCTCACAGAAGTAGCAATTTAGCTTACTGGGCTAAACCTGTGTTTAAAACAAAAGGTGAATGAAACATACCAAGTTAAGCCCATATTGTATTCCTCTTTGGTTTAATTGTGCTAGCTAAATACATGGGACTTAATCAAGCCTAAAAATAACAAATAAACAAATAAAACAAGTCCTTGGAGAACTCATTAGAGGTCTTGACAAACTCCAAGAGACCACATAATTACTCACCAAAATAAAACTGCAAAGTTATTTTGTTTGTATTCCTTTCTTCTTTTATGATTAATGCTGAACTGAGGTCAATGAAAGCCAAAGTTTCACTTGTTTAAAAACTTTGAGCAATAGAAACTGTCCTCTAGAAAAAGACCTTCTATTCTACAACAGATTCAGGGGCTGTAGCTTGTATGTCTCAAACAGAACATGAACAAACACTTATGCTGATGTTCCAGGTCTGACTGTGAGGAAAGAGTAAAGAAGGGAGGGTGGTGGGAAAGAATTGCATTTCCTGAATCCTCTCATTAAAGAAGAGAGCTTGGCTTCCTGACAGTGAAGTGAAGAGTTAAACGTAATTTCTATATATAAATCTTTTTTTGTCATTTTAATTACTGGATCAACGGTGGCTCTGACGAATGGTCATCCCATCAATCTTTAATTAAAGTCATGCATTGCAGATTTAGCACGATGTTGTGGCTGATTGAAAAATAAGGGAATGATATTTCTATTAGAGGCTGGTTTATTAATAACATGTCAGGGCTTTAAAACACCAATCCAACAGAGATTCAATCAAAAGGAAATGATAGACGGTTTTTATTTTAAAGACTGCATATTGCTTATGTCATTTTTTTCTCCTTGCATCTAAATCTGCTAGTTTCCCCCTCTGTATTGCTGCTTAACTGTCAGGTAGGAGAACTGTTTACATATTAACTTAATGCTTGCCCTCACTCCGAGGTAAATAAATTAATTGCAGCTGAAACTTTTTCAGAAAAGACAATATTTAACTTCAGGGCAATCTGTCACATTTTTAATGAGGCAAATTGTAGTCTGTAAATATTTACATTTACAAAAAAGAAACATTACCTTCGTATTTGTTGTGAATTGTGATTTCAGTGTGTCACACACACAATAATATGGCCACAATGATCTTTATAATCCTTAATTAACAATAGCTTTCTAAAGTCATTTCCTTCATTAAATAACAGTTTTTTTCTGTTATGTGCAAATAACATGTAAAAAAAACATGCAATTCAGTCTTTATAATAATCTAAACTGTTAAACCCTCATAAGTGTACAAACCTGTGCCAAGAAGAATGAGGTTTGTTGTGCATGCAATTGCATCAGACTGGGGAATCTTTCAAAACTTTCTATTTTCTAAAACTGTTATTTTTCTGTCCCTGTTTTAATCTTTAATGCTCTCTCATCTGGAGAGAGAGAGAAAGAGTGAGAGAGAGAGTCAGAGACTCATGCTATGCTCTTGACCTCAATGCTACATGTTTGTTGTGTTGGGTAATTCTTCTTCCTTCCCTCCCAAGATGAGCCCTCCGGTTTATTTTTAAGTCATCAATTACTCAAACTTCAGCCCAACTATCTCTCCTCTACCATCTGGGTTCCACACTACAGTTTTAAATGCAGGCCGAATAAAGACAACCTTCTCTGTTAATTTACGAGGCTGGGGAGTCATATTTCTTGTGTTATCATGTCTCTCCATTTGATCTTGCGTATCTTTTTTCCCTGCATCTGTGAGACTACATGCATAAATCTCACCTTGTCATCAGACCTAAAGATTCAAGGAACCAGGAAAGATAAAAGGAACCCCGTAACACTTATAAAAACTACAGAGAACAGTTAGAATAAAGAACACAGAACAGAAAAGTGGCCATAGTTTTTAAAGGTTTAAAACTTTAAACCTTTGATCTGATGAATTAGTCCTTATCGCCATTAATTTAATGTGTCTTGACTAAACTGCATGTTTAACAATTCTTTACTGTATTTCAAATCTACCTCATCTATTTTATATTTCACATGGTTCAAGAAATTAAATGTAAACTAAATGGACTAAATGTAAAACACAATGTTCTGCTTCTGTTTGGTTGATTTGCTGCTTTTAAGTCTAAGTGTCTGCATCTAACTGCATCTTTTCCTGATACACACTTTCCATAGTCTATTTTCATCTTCATTGTAGTGTTATTTTCACCCCTAATGAAACCACACGCAAATTACCCAAAGTGCTGACGGAGGCTGCAGGCTTTAAAAGCCAGTCCTCTGTGGGTCTTGTTTAGAAAGCAGCCCTTTTATTTATTGTGTCTCCTCCTGTGCTTCCTCTCGACTCCTAAGAGCGCCAAACTGTCCCTACACATCTTTAAGCTCACCGGCCACAACAAACTAAGAGGGCTTATGCTAAGCCAGGCAGAAAATAAATGAAATTACACACATACACACACCACTCTTATGAAGGTCTTTGCATTTCGCTGTAAATGACAAGTCCCATATTTCTTTTTTAAAATGACACTTTAATTAAGTAAATTACTCTAGTGAGGGTAGAAGAACCATCAGGAGCTTGATAAGGCTGTGGAGATAAACCCTTATTGAGAGTGTTTATCAAAGACGCAGGGATCAAAACCTTTAATGGGTAATGCAGAGATAAGGAAGCCTTTGTGATGTTTCTTTGTGGCATGGATATTTTCTGAGGAGCTTATGGAAGAGGGAAAAAGAATGATAAAATGTTACAGGAATAAATCTGTGCTTTATAAAAAAAAGGGGACATCTCATCTTTACGCCACTCACAGTTCTTTTGGTTTAAATTTTGGGTGCACATGGTGCTTTGACTAAACAATTTACATGTATAACCTTTTACAGATATAGCTTTCTAGAATTATGATGTAACCATCATATGTTTGACCAATCACACTTTATTTCAGTGACAAAAAATTGACTGTTTTTGTTTATTTAAATATGTCCAACTTTTACATTTCACAACCTGACAGATATTATCTCCCATAATACAATTTAAGGAAATATAATTTAGAACACGTACAAAACTGACTCCAAGACAAGCAATGGTGCAGTGATGCAATGTTAACATGGTATCTGTATAAACAAATACACAAGAGAGTAAAACTGAGATCCCGGCCTTAAATCTGCTTTGTAATTGCAGGTCTTCTTATTTGCTCTTTATTAGCATCTCTATCTCCTTTTTTATGCACACTCTATGATATGCATGTGGTTTGGGTTATGCAACAGTGTTGTACTGCAGTATGGAGATGTTACTATAGGGACAGTAGCAAAATGAATATATGAGAGAGAAAGAGAGAGAGAGAGAAAGAAAGAGAGAGAGGCTAAGATAAAGCTGCTATTGGTTTTGAGAAGGAAGTGCAGCGTTGCAGGAGCCCCCAGACCCCTCTGCAAAAAGCCATAAAGCCCTTACAGGCACCCAGCTGGGCGACCATGTAGGAGAGCCACAGATCACTTCCTTTAACATACTTCAGCACTCATGTCTCTCTGCAGGAGGAGGTCTCCGCTTTCCCAGAATCCCTGCACAGGGTTCAGGGACCACCGTGGTGTGTGTGCAGTCTGCACGTAGTTACGGCTAATAATGTGTTTCTGAGAGAGCAGGGTGAACGCTGCCCCCCTCACAGCGCTGTGCACTGCATCCTCTCTGATGGTAATGCTCAACAGATGTGCTTGTGCAAGATTGTACTTGCAGATGATGACTTTTATTTAGCTTTCTAATAATTAGAAGTTAATAATATTAGAAGTTAATAAAAATCATAAGTACGTTAATTTAAAATTAACTCGTCACAGATGTGGAATAACACAGTAATCTTAATGTAGTTATTAAGTATGTCTGTTTTAGGCTTTCATTTGAAATAATACTAATTTTCCATTAGGGTCTGAAGGATGTCAAAGCTCTTAACAAGTGAAAAAAAAATCACCATCAAATTGATGAACACCATCAATTTGATACCAAATTGTTAGTAACTTGAAACAAAATCTAGTTTTGCTTGGATCAAAATGGACCCAAACTGAAGCGACGCTACTAAGACAAATTATTTAATATATTTACCCATCATACAGACACAATTTCAGCAAAACAATGAATCCAAGAAATGAGTTTCTCATGATTGTGTATGAGCACATGGTGTTTTGAGACAAAAAAGTGGTAGAACGTGGTAAACAAAGAACCAGAAATAAAAATTTAACTCTTCATCAGTATTGTGTTAAACCTCGATTACATCTCAGCCCGTCACGTCCCTGAAGCCGTCATTTCTCCTTAGCATAAGTTTACTTGAACACATTTTGGCGGGAATGTGTGGAATGGAAGATGGCACATGAGTTGCATAGGAGGTATGTGACAGATAACAAAGAGAGGAAGAGAATGAGAGGTAGAAAAACAGTGAGAGAGCTGACAGTTGTTATTGCTGCAGTGCATAGTTGAGGTATATCTTTTCTGAGGAGGATAAATTCTGCGTGATGTGCCCGTCCTTTTGCCTTCAAAGCACTGACATTGGCATGCAGTTCACGTCACGGGACAGACACGCATTAGCTGTCAAACACTTCTTTCATCTTCTGACTTCAAAGAGGCCGATTGATCAGTCTAAATGGCCATTATCAAACATTCGCCACTGCAGCAACCATTACAAAGAGGAAAGCAAAATCAACGGCTGCTAAATATGCTGAAGAATAGAATAAAAAGATGCTTTGTGTCTAATTTGCAGAGGATAATCCGGTAAGATTAGCAGCAGATTATATACGTTCTTTAATGTGGCAACTAGCTTTGTAGATATTAGCAGCAGCAACCAAAATCTCTTTATTCTGCAAAGCATAAGGTGTTTTGCACAGTACAGAACAGTACCGAGGGCTGATCCTTCAAAAACAGAAGCATCAATATGAAAGACTAAGGGGCAGAGCTGACCACAGTCTTTCAGCGGCGCTAATCGTCATGGGTGATTAAAGCAAATTGTTCACTAAAAACTAAAGATTCTGTCATTATTTACACACATGTCATTTTTCTTTTACAGTGAAAGAAAATCTGAGATGAAAAGCTAATAAAGGATTAAAAAAACTACAAAAAGCACTTTATATGGACCTGTATGAGTTGTGCAACATTTCTCAAAGTTATTCTAACAGCCACATTATAGCTTTGTGTTGTAGACAGACACTCATTTTATTAAACTGGCTGATCCATTCTAATGATTCATGCTTTGTTCATACAATTACACACAAGTTATAAAACAAAATTTGGTAAATAATTCATCTCACAAATCCAAAGGCAAGAGTACACAAGCTTTGAAAAGCTGTTTATTGAAGCTTGTTAATCCTGGTTTTGTCTCTGATGACAGAGCAACGGGGGATGATTTTAATCAATTTGTCATTATTTTGAGCATTATCATGGTAATGGTTAACTGCCTAGTCAAAACATTTGGTTAGGTAACATATGGTTACATGCATACTTACACCCACACATAAACACACAAAATGAAAATAAAAGCTATGCCCTCATAAAAGTGAATTAAACCAGTTTCCTTGAAGACAGGGTGTGCATCTTTCTGGAGACAGATGGTGTGTTGGTGGATATTGTACCTCTTTTCTCCCATCATGTGGACATTCAAAAAGCCTGTTAAACCCAAAGATTAGCAGATATAGCTAATAATACAATCATTGGAAACACCTGAAAAAGGCGCAGATGGGCCTCTGCCCGCCTGTTCATCAGTGGTGCGAGGGTCCGCCTTTCCATATGGAAGGGTGGTGATGGCATACACACATACACAGCCTCTCACTCCTTGTCTTTTACTCACTGACTCCTTGTCTTTTACTCACTGACTCACTTTCTTCTCCACCCAACAGTAAAGCATATGCAGGCTTTTTATAGAGCTGAATTGGGCTGGGCTGCCGAGTGTCACAGTCAATCCTGTCCCTTCACAGAATTGGTGTTCTGTGAGGAGTCTGTGTGCTGCACGATGCCAAGGATGTCACCCATATACTTCTTTAGACACACTTCCCGGACACACTCCTCCTCATGCTTTGTCTCATTTTATTCACACTCCAACTATTTTGAATATTGAATAGCCTGTGAGTAGCACATTGTGTTTAAACTGAAGGCATTATTCTAATGGGCAGGTCACAAAAGTGTGTCTTGTTGACATCTAGGACATTGGTGGGTGCTGATAGGAGCGAAGCATCGATGAGTATGTCACTGTAATGGTTTTACAGCAGATAACAGTTAAATACACTCTCTGATGGGGAAATAGGCTGATTCCAAATCAGGGGTTGAGGGCAACTCCTCTTTCCTCAGATCTCTGCCTGAATTTCATTAAACTTGACAATGAGAGATACTGCTCTCTGACAGCCTTTAGTCTACAAGCCCTTCACAATCAGTCCAAGACTGGCTCTCACAGATTCATCTCCTTCACAGTGTCTGATTTATGTGACTATA
>JBAJNP010008651.1:0-19794 GCA_036877545.1 Yasuhikotakia modesta
CTAAATTATTTATGCTTTCAGCTGCCAATAAGTGTAGTAATCCCAGCTCCATCAAACATAGTGAAACATGTTCAAATACATTCAGAAAAACTCTGAACGTCTAAAAACAGCTAAAAACGTCTTCAGATATCTTCTGCCTGGTCTTAGAGGCACAACTAACTAAAAATGACACGTTCCCTTTTTAAAAGTAACAAGAACATTTTCATCAACCGCCATTCAAAGTAAAAGTAAGCATTTATCTTCTATTAAAAATTGAATTTCATGTGCTCTGTTGAATTACTGTCCACTGCTTCCTATTTCCAAGTCAATTAATAGTTATGTCCAAGGGTAAGGAAAATATTTATTTATTTTTCGTCATTAATATTCATTGATGTCGTCTTTCAAGATGATATGAAATGACAGGTGAACTCATATTAAACTCTGTGACGTCCTCTGGCAACAACAAAACAAAACCTCAAGTAGCAGGACAGGAAATGGTATTAAAAAATTGCTATTAAAAAACTAACATCACAAAAAAAGTCACTGTAAAAATACATGAAATAAATGTCCTGTGTGGACAACATGAAGTAACATTCCTAAATAGCCTTTATATTGCTTTTTGTTATACCACAAAATCTAAAAACATATAAATATTGTTATATGTTTTCATTTCCCCCTGGTTATTTGTCAATTTGCTGGCACTTGTTGTGTTTCAAGCATCTTAAAATATAACAAAAAGGCCAAACAAAATAAGAGCGCAGCGCTTTTGAGCCTCTTTCTTTATTTCTTCTACATGATCTGTAAGATCAAGCTTTTCAGACACTTTTAAGACCACCTACGAGAAGGAAACGTTGTTGAATGAGAAATGACGTTTGTATTTTGCCCTGTTTACGAAAGGAGCGTTTTCCCTTTTAAACGAAAGCAAATGCAATATTCATAAATACATGAATTATACAGTGCAGTTGATATGAATTATAAAGTACAGATGATATGAATACTGTTCAGTTCTGTTTTGTTTTCTACTCCATCTTCACAACCTCCTGTCTGCCTGTTAGTCCAGATGAAGATGTGTTTCTAAAGCATTTTCTCTTTATTTATTCTTAATAACTTTCCCAGCATTTGTCATCGATTTCAGTATATTTTATTTGTATGTATTGTGGATATTTGCTCCATGCATGACGTATCTCAGAAAACGGTCCTCATAAGGATAATATGGGCCCATTGATTTAATAATCAGCAACACAAGCTCAATAAGCGGCATCTTTCACAACCCACCAAACTTCATTTAAGAGAACAAGTAAAATAACAATACATTTTTTCTACTGCATACCTATCTCACACCATCAGCTCACATCTTATAGATACATGCAAACAACATTGCGAAGAAACAATATAGTCGGTTTCGCAGTAGAGGAAACGTCACGTACGGTCGGTCGGTGCACGCGTGAAGTCAGCCACAGGTAAGCAAAACAAGGTTAAACTTTATCAAACAGTTAACAGCTGCTGAACGTACAAACCAGGATATCATTAAATAATGTGATTTTTTATTATGATGGCAAATGATTGTGTTTTGCACAGTGTTACATTAAAGTCTTACCTTAAGCGATACACACGCGTTCACGTGCCGGGTGTCGCTACGTATCCAAACACACAATACCTCCAAACTGCAAAGTAACATCAGCAGAGCGAGACCTTTAAACTTACACTGTTTGAAGTACAACTCGTGGGAGAAAGTAAGTAGTAAAAACGTGCTTCTCGCACGTTCACGTCTTTCACAGCGCAGTTATTGCGTAAGAACGCAAACGTTTCTATGGCAACGTAAGGCAACGTAAAACTTTTGTAACAAAGTTTGGAAATGTTAATAATGCTAAACTGTTTATCGCAGCATGAGAGCTGCTATATCATGTACTGAACATTGGAAAAAGATCCGCACTGAACTATGCTGAAGCTGTAAATCATCCATTTATTTCAACGTCAATTTTTTTTGATAAAAGGTTTACTTGTTTCATTTGTCCATCGTTTTTGCTATACATCAATCCAATAAAACATAATGGAAAATGCTGCAACAGTTTAGTTTCTTTTCCAGCATCAGAAATTGGCCAATAGCGTGTAAAACCAGTAAACATTTACTTTCACCATATGGCATCTTTTCTTATTGGAGCGGTGACTGCGTGTTCAATACATGCCAAATTCAGTCACTTTTTATATTTTTATGAAGCATGTGTCTTTTTAAAGCCATAAGAGATCAAGCGTGAAATGTGCTGCTTAATCATAAGCAATAGGCAAAGAGAGAAATGTTTTCTAAGTGGCCTTTCAATAACCTCTAAATATTGTTCCATGCTGCCCCGTGTTTAATGGACAGATCTATTGACGTGTGTTCATGAAAAGCAAAAAGGTCCCCTGGGGTTCTCATAACAGCAGGACGCTGCAAGACATCTCACAGTAGGAGGAAATGCAATCTGACTGCATGGCAATGAAAATGGTTTCTCTGTTGTTCTCACACTGGTCTAGGAAAGGGACACAAATAAACAAAGTCACGGTTTTATAATGGTTATGCCTTTGGAGAAGGAAAGCTAATATCTACAAACATTATTTTTCACATTGCTATGTGCAAAATAAGCTTGTAAACATACTATAATGAGAAATGTTTTGAATAACAGATAAGATGTTGGTACAAGAAAGATATACATGCATATTTAGGTTTATTCGTTTAGCAGACGCTTTTATCCAATTTGAGAGAGAGACCATTTACTATTTTGCCCTAAAAGCCAACAAGCCTAGTCTATATACTGTACTGTACATAGGGGCAACCCAACATGCATCTGTCATAGATGTGAATGAAGGGTAGATTGTTTTGTTGTTTTTCCCTAATGTGGTTGGACATTTAGTATTAAAAACCCTCAGGGTTAATATCAAACATGTGGTTTGATTGTAGAAGCCCCGAGCAGATTGGTTGGTGTAAGATTTGATCTCTAAAAACCTCATGTTACCAGAGAATCTGGGCTGAACATTGGACCCGATCGAGGTCCTGAACTCAATTTTTTCCCTGATTCTTAGGAGTAAAAAACAGGGTAAAATTGGATCAGAGATTCTGTAGTCTAAGTCAGGCGTTCTGCTTCGTAATCTGTGGATGTGTGTAGGACGAGTTTTGTATAAAATGTTTGTATTAAATATGCACATAAAGCACAACTATACTGTAGGGATTCATTTTTACTTTTACAGTTATCACACATTTAGATTTAGGTATACAGTTTAGGATTGCAGTAAACTGTGACCCATAGTTACAGTAGATTTTTTTCTATTAGAATCAATATTGCATTGTACATTGGCAAAACATAAGCACTGATAGTATTATATTAGATTTACAACTTTAAAAAAACTTAAAGTTGTAGTAGTTTGTCTCTGCTTTAGGGTACCAAAAGACAATTTTGATAGCTTGATAGCACAATTTTGATAGAGGATACATTGACAAGTATATTCTTGTTAAAAAATTGAAGCCATTGTGTTTGGACACAGATCATTTTAATCCTATCTTTGCAGAAGCCAAATATAGACACTGATATTGAGAATGATTATAGAAATCAAGTGTCAGGCATTGCAGTTCTTCAGGTGTGCTGTTGTTGGGCAGAGAGCGGGAAAGCCGAAACACTGTTTGTTTTTCTTCACAGTAAGCTAGTGGTTTCAGACCCAATTAAACTGGAGGTTCATGTGAAATCACCTTTTCATGGTGTGCCAAACACCTGCTTATCCTGCTCACTAACACTCTTAGGGCATCGCTTTTGTTTGGTGCTTACCTTCAAAATTAGATTTTGTTTTTTTTTAAACCGTGCTTCACCTCTGTTGGTTATGCCTGGCTGTTTGGACTGCAAGGGAAAGATAAGAAAATGTGTGTTGGCTTATTCTAACAGTGAAATTGGTTTCAGATCACATTGCAGGGCATTTCCAGACATGCTAAAATGCTCTTTTGTGATTTCTACCAGGCAGAACTGCAGTGAAAGAATGCAGTGAAAAGCATTTTTTAGTCTGACTGTAATGCCACACACAGACAGTCAGTCACGGTATATGTGACATATAATGTCCAGTAACCTTACAGATCTATACTGTGCTCCTTATTGACTATATACAGTATGTTTTTATGTCTGCTAACCGAATGCATCTCAGGATATATTACCTAAAGTCTGGATTCTCAATCCATGCCTAAATGCTGTAAATGGAATAAGGTGGAAACTGTGTGGCTCCGGTTGCCAGACATTCACTGCAAAAAACAATATGGTGACAATGTTTCAGAAATTACAGGATGTCATTTTGCGGCCTGCATATTTTACAGTTCATTACATTATATTTTATTAGCCATGGCAGTAATACGCCACCCTGTCAGCCTGCTAACATTTACACTGTTAAATTACAAGCCGCATTAAAGTTCATCAAACTGGGTCTTCCTGTGAAGAATTGCTACCACATTTGTGTAGACAGCTACACTACGACACTATAGCATCAAACCACACTAATTCATGCAATAAACATGATCTGTACGATATAAAATGCAGGGAATACTAATTATATGATGTAACATTTTCCTCTATCCAGGCAGGTGAATTAATGCAATAGTACGTAGATCACAGATTAATGCTTAAATATTTACTGCTGAAGTCAACTAATTATTTTTCTCTTTTATTGTAGCCAAAATACTTATACTATTAATGCATACTATAATACTGTTTATTTCTTTTGAAGGGTGTGGGTGGAACAATGATTTGGCTATACAATTATACCTCCAGATCAGAGCCAAGTTGATACTGTAATGTCTGCTGTACAGTAACATACTCCTGCGAGTGTGAAGTTGCTTTAATGTATTATGCATAGTGGTTTTAGGCAGGAAAGTTGCTATAAAATACAATTTGAGACAGGTTAGATTTTAGCCTCTCTGAAGAGTCTTCTATATGTGACAGCTCAAGAAATTACTGTCCATAAATAATGATTCTTGCTTTTCCCTTATCTTCTGGTGTTACACAAATCTGATTTAACGCAATGGGTGCAGACATGAATCTAGATAAGATATTTCTTTAAAACCAGAATCAGACTGAGTGTGAAAGATTGTAACTGTGAGAAGTCTTAATGTTAATTTGGCCGTAGCATATGTGAATGATGTTCATTTGTGTCTTGATGTGAAATAAATGCACCTTAATATGTCAACAGCAAATTAGTTTCTATGAAGAATGATGAACCATAATGCATTCCAAGCAGTTAATAATTTCTTCTTCAAAATAGCAGAAGTTGCCCAGCTCTTCATACAGGTATCACAGAATACTAAAAGTCCCTGCTGTGTTTCAGGGTAAAACCCATTTGAACTATTATTGTATATTTTTCTCCACTGTGGCCATTATGGCAAAATAATTTACTAAAGAAAGGGGGGTTGGGGAATAAAGGCTCAAATTTTAACATGGCTTGAGAAACAATTGTGGTTAAGGTCTGAGGTGAATTATTCTGAGAAGTCATGCAGTTTTTGGCATGTCTTTTCATGCAGTCTTACATTTGAACATTCTCACAGCATTCTGCTCTTTTTTTTGTGCATATTTCTTGTTATTTAAGTTATTAATTTTACATATTATATTTCCAACTACACAGTGTCTCTTGTCTGCTGTTTTTCTGATTATATAATAGAATGTGTTCATAAACCTTTGCAAACAGCTGCTCTTTATGGTTTGTCGTGCTTTTAGAATTATAAGACTATGAGTAGAGAAAACTCTACTTCACCCAAACAAAGAAATGTTTCATCTGCCAGCAGTTTTTCCAACAGTTAGTGTCACAGTAAAATAGATTTTGTCTTGCCACAAGCAACTACAAATATTATCATCCTTCTATACAGACTGTGTTCAGTTATTAATTTGGGTTAAGCAGAAGGAGGCCGTGCAAAAACAAAAAGTGGGATTCATTGTAATTCCACACATTTTCCAAAGATTGCCTTCCCAACGGCACAGTGCGTTTCAGGAAAACAGGATCAAACATGCAGATGTCTCTTCTTCAAACTCACTCTGTAATTAAAAAACAGAGTAGAATTAGAAAACACAGCTTGGCACCACTGTGTCTTTAATTGGGCTTTTTGTTCTGATTCCTCATAATTAGTTTGGCAGGTGTAGTGATGTATTATAGGAACAGACTGAACTTTGTCACCAAACATTCCTATGGGAACTAAAACGTGCTTAAAGCAAGAGAGATCATGAGGTATATAAAATTTGATGTTCTTTGGAATCATTTTTTTAAATAAGAAAGTCTGTGGTGACGTAACCTAAGTAAGAGTTAAAGTTTTTATATCCGTTTGCATGCATAGATGATCATTACATGTATCCAATGACTTTTATTAGACAGAAATCGGCTGTTTTAAGTTTATTTCTAAGTAATCCTAATGTCTTCTTCCACACATTTTCAACAGTACTGCAGCAGTAGAGATGTACACACCTTAGTATAGACCTTGACCCTTATTTCATATTCAGTAGACCCTCATGTTTTCTTTGTAAGTTTCTTGAGTTTGGTGTAACTTTTTCTGTTGTGTAGTGCTAGCTGGTATTCCACCTAAAGCGGCTAAGCTCACAGCGGTACCCTCATTCAGTCTTCCTGCAGAAGAACAAGCAAAAGAGAGAACGCCCCAAGTGTATTCTATAGTACACAGAAAAGCAAACAAGAGGGAATTTAAAATCATCTACAGTCTCCACAGAGCAAAAAAACATCTCTCACTTTCCTTGTGTCTCTCTCTGTTTTTGACAAGTGGACATAGACTGTTTGTCCTTCTTTAAAGACCAGACCAAGTGTAGGTGAGACACCAACATGGAGGCGAGACATGGAGGTGAGACTGGGGCTGGTTGTCACACATTTTTTCACTTTTGTATGAGCGCATATCTTTAAATCCTGACTACAATGATAATGAAGATTTAGACAATGAAGATTTACGCTACCAAGTTAAATTACAGCTTATTGAACATGCAATCAGCTTGTGTGATAACATTGCCCAATTGCATGGCCTAATGTTATGTTACATAGAGTAAGTTGTCACAACGCAACCTGATTGGACGGTTTGACTAAAATAGTTTCCAAGCTGCATCCCCTGTGACGATGTCCCCCTGCGATTTCCCAACCGCTTCTTACTGCAGGTGTTTCATCATCAGCACAGCAACATGCTATGCGCAGGTGTGTTGTGTTAATTCCAACTGGTTCAGTTTTCACCACACAAACTTCTGTTCCCCTGCTACGCCAATCCTGAGTGAATTATAAATGCAGGAATCGCTGGTTCTGCTTGGCTGATTTCTGATTATTCAAAACCTATTGAGAAAATTCTCACCTAATGTTAATGCTTTTATAGAAGAATTACAATTGATTTTTGTTTATGTTGTTATATTCCCCAATAGCTTAAACTAATTTGCGTGATAATCTTATTCTATGCCTTGCGCATAATATTGTAACTCTAATGGCCTCACTGCTGTAGGTTATTTACAAGTGGCATTGGTTCTTTTGAATGTGTGTTGGTCAGAGTACCTGGATTTCAGTTTGCGACTGTGACAGGGCAAGATTGTGGCCTACAGGCATTATTAAAGGCAAAACCTCCTTAGTCCCTTTGTTGGATTGCCCTTCTTAGTGAACCTGAGGTTGCTGAGGGTACCGACATGAATCAGATTGAAGTGCAATACACAAAGATCTCATATTGCCATCATGGGAAAAAGTCACTCCGGCCCTTCAGGCGAGAATTGGACTGCAGTAAACTCAAAGCAGGAATGATGCAGGCAGCCGTCCTAATGTTGTGTCACTGCTGATCCTGGGTTTTTTGCAGTGGTAAATGTTTTTAACGACTGGTAAGGGGAGAATTCGGGTTGAACTACTAAAGCAATTTCACACAGCCAAGAGTGTGTTATTGACGTATATCAGACTGGCTTTGAATCAGCTGTAGACACAATTGTGAGTGTGATTTAACAGTCAAACAGACATTGGAAAGTATTTAAACAAGTAATGGTAATCCAAGGGCGTGTCCCAAATATGTTGATACTGCTGTCAAATAAGCAAAAATGCCTTTTTCTAGTGACATGTTGTATAATATACATTTATTCATTTGGCAGACACTTTTATCCAAAGTGAAATCAGTGAATTTATCAGTACTTGTAGTCCCTGCGATCGAACCCACAACCTTTGCACTGCTAACACAATGCTCTACAAGCTACAGGAAGCAATTAAGTGAGTAAGATCAAGCTACATTTACTGTTTGCACTAAACTTGATAAGAAATCACAATCAAACTTTAAAAGTATTATAATAGTACAGTCTTATACTTGTGGTGGTTCTGGTACATGCAGTGACTGTGTCTTCCCTAAAGACATTCAACACAGCAGTCAGTGAATCAACAAATCTCTGCATGAAGTTTTAGGGCATAAAGATTCCATCAGCAATGATAGAATGACAGACAATAAGAGCACAGGATAATCTGTGCACTATGAAGTCCATGAGTCTGACTGAAAGAGGATAATGTTGTTACTTCAGTTATGTTTTGTCTGTGATGTTAGAGGTTCTCCATTCAGAAGAGGATTAGGGCTCAGAGATTCTGGCAGGGATTGTCTGTCTTCTACCCGTAATTGTCAGGAGAAATAAAAAGCACTGCCGGTGTGCCATTGGGGGAAAAGAAGATCTTTCTTTGTTCATCTCGATACAATTCCATCAACCAGTTTTAGCCCTTGGGAATTTAGTCTGTTGCTATGGAAATTTAAAGGATCTGTTTTTAGGGTTTGAATATATGGGTTTTTTGTGTGTGTGGTAATTTATAATTCTGGTCTTGTTGTGGAGTCTGCAGTACAAGAATCCTTTAGTACATGTTTTTAGAAAATATACAGTGGGGTCTAAAAGTTAAATTTATTAATAAGTTAATTTATTTATAAATTGTTCTGTGATGGCAAAAAATCTCTTTTATAGCAACCAAGTCATTCACTTATTAAATTCCGTTTAATGTCTCACCAATTTTAATAACACAAAATATGTGTAAAATACCAAAGGTGACTTTCAAGTAAGTTAAATTGTGCGAATCACGTTGCTGCCCTGATTAATATTGGAAATAATTATGTAATTTAGAGTATGCAAATACGATATGTAAATGTTACCACTGTTAACAAGGGACCAGGAGTGAGTCAGTCAGTTTCTGTCAGTAAAAAGCAAGTCCATTTACTGTGTTATATCCATCTACAGATCTTTAAAATGAATACCAATGTCTTCAATACTTAATATCTTCAGCCCAGTGGGAGAGACAGCTTGTGTTGAGTAGAAAGACTGTCGCCATAAAAGTACAAGACGGATTTATTGTTTATAGTTCACTTTGTACATTGTATGAATGTAAATACTTCATCATTTACCACAGTTAATAATGAGGGCAAAATACTCCTGGCTGTGATACTTGTATGTTTTTACAAAAGATGGTGGTTAAACTAATGGATAGAAGGTGTCACAGTGTAAACTGTTAACATACTTATTTTGTAGCTGATTTTGGTGGAGCACTGTGTTAGCAGTGCAAATGCATTAACAGTCTTTGAGTGGCCTGACTGGGCTGGACCAAACAATGTTGGCCCAAACAATATTAGTTGTGAACCAAACACATCCAGTAGTGTGAACACTGGTTCCCATCTGATGGAAAATGGCCAACAGTTTGGAACTTTGGAAACAATTCAGTTTGGTTTTTGCCAAATAAAATTACCCACTTCTCCTTTGCATTCTCCTATTTGCAGTCAAATTCCAACAAATAAGGGATTTTATCCCCCTACTGTCATCCCACTCACTTGTAGTTTGTAGTGGACAAACTAGAGACAGTAATGGAAGCAAATTTGTGACAAACATGCACAGAAATAGGCTCTGTTTCCCATGTCATTTGTCTGGCTAAAACTCCCTTTTTCCCTCAGCCAATTACTGTAAAATGATACGCCAGGCATTTTTTCACAGGTCACCATGCAGCTCATCAGACAAGCAGGATGTGGTGCTGTTGTGTATTACTGAAACCATCACTGCGTATTAAGACGCCGGCAACTCAATCACGGCAGGTGCTCTCAAGGCAAACGTAGAGTCCTAAACCATTAAATAAAAGAACATGAAGATGAATTGAAGTGCATGACACCCTGAGATAAATACATTGTGTACAATTTGAAATACAGAAAATGCAAGCATTTGGTAAACGCTTTAAAGAAATTTACAGCACATGTTGTTTGGGAATCAAACCCTTTACTTTTTGTTGTTGCTAGCACCAAGTGCTAGCATATGAGCTGCAGGAACACACTCATCAAGTGTTAAAAGGCTTAAATAATTAAAAAACATCCTTCATTTCAAGAGGCCAAGTTTAAGAGCGCATTGCATGTTATTTCCAGCAGAATTCACTGCAGCTTAAAGGGCATAAATTGAGGTTTTTAGACAGGGGCAGACTTGATTGCCTTGTGGATTAATTCTGTTTTGCAGCTCATTTGAGCATTTGACATTGGATGCCCTCTTTTTGGCTTCGCAAAATAATCCTTCTGCAACAGTCTAAAGGAGATTTCGGTTTGATCAACCGCAAACTGTGTGACAGTTTACTAACCATTTGAACTGATGACAGGTCTAATCTTTGGAAAGATTAAAAGAATTGTCCTGAATTGTCCTCGATCACCTTGCCAGAGCCGAGCTAATTAGAGCCACAAACTAAAGCTTAGATTTCAGAGCATGATTAACCTCTGAAATGCAAGAAAGCTCATAGTTGTTCTAAACTGTCCTTGAGGTAAACAGTGAAGCAAGTTTGAGTCATAAATAATAAAAACAATTTGGCTAGTCTCACTAAGGGTCTATAAAACATTCAGCTAAGACCTTTCCTGCTTAACTATCTGTACCGAAAGAAAATGTCATTAGATGTTTTCGGTGACACAAAAGTTATAATAAATACATTGAAGTAATATTAATTTCATATGATACAAACTCATACAGTATAAAAGCTCAGGAGACAGTGTACTTCCTTGATTATGATTGAAATTATGTATGTAGCAATGCAAGTAACATAATAGATACATCATGTTTTTAACACTGTGTCAGTAACAAATTTCCACCATTTTTACTGTTCAAGGCTTTTTCAGTCATTGTTCAGTTTTAATGGCCTTTTCCCAGAATTTTTAACAAAAGCCCCATGAGTTTAAAACTGATTATTTAGGTGCTTTATTTTTGCCCTGATTTATTTTTTGTCATACATATTATGTTGTAATTTTCTTTCAAGAGGAAATTTGATTTAAAACAGGTTTTCCAGCTGGGCTCTCAGTTTAATAGCACATTCTGAAAACTTTGCTCGTGTTACAGTTTTATGTCTGTTTTTCCTATTCATTTAAAAATCCTAAAATGTTCATTTTCCATTCTCTGTTTTGTTTCCTTTAACTCTTTGTGAATCTTTTATATAACATGTACTTCTGGTAACCTGTCTTCTAAGTATGTTTTCATGAATGTATGTTTGATGTCTGTTACAGATTTACTAAATATGCGCAGTGGGGCTTGTTGTGTCAATTTGTACTTCAGTGAATATTTCTCAGGGTGTTAAATGTAGCTAAGGAAAGGCCAAGCAATTCATTAAACAGGAAAATAATGGGCTAGCCACAAAAAATGTTTTTATTAATGCATGTTATACATTTAACTGTAACCTGACATTTAGGAAATATGTGATGTCACAAGAACACAGTTCTTCTCTGTTAAAATCTACCTGTCATTATATATTTTACAGTTGCATGTGGTACATACTTGCATCACAACATGTAACTTTTGCTTGGCAGCTGGTGTTTATGCATTTATTAAGTGGAATGTTGACTTGCTTCAGATTGCACCAGCATGTTGTGTTGTGCACATTTCTCTCTTTGATATTCATTCAGAAATTTCTTTGAAATCTAGATGTTTAAGGACCTCTTCTGCTTCTCCTAAATTGATCAGAAACATATATTGCAAAACTGTGTGTGTGTGTGTGTGTTTGTGTGTGTGTTTATATGTATATTGTTTGTGGTTGATTATAAATGTCTTCTATACTTTTTATAGAACAAAAGTCCTGCTGCTGTTTTCCAATAGAAGTCTTTAAAGTCTTCCCGCCTTATATGAGAGATTTTAAAATGCCAACTTTTAAAGTTCAGTCATCCACTTACCCAGGACAGACTTTAGTTTTGCCTTGTTACCTGGGTTTCATCTCAAGAAAACCTCCTGCTTTAGAGTTAAGAAGATCTCAGCAGTGCTATTTATGACAGCTTGGTTTCTGTCTCTAGCATTAAGTGTGAAACCAACATAAATAAAAATGTTACAGATAAAGCGAGAATCAAAGATGGCTGATGTTTGTCTGAGAAGGCCAGAGGGTTTAGAATGTCCTGCTTTGTACTGCTGTACAGCCATCAGGTGTAACTAGGGTTTTAGAAAGACATTCAGTCTTTGAGACTCAGTGTTGCTTTTACAACAACAGTACAACAGCAGTGATCCAAGTAAACTAACATTCAACAGAAATCACAAGGTCAACCGAGTTTTACAGCAAATCTAATTACAATAAATAACATGTTGCTGGATTGAGCACCTTGTGGTCACAAACGCCAGAGGCATCAATCACACACAGATAAAACAATCACAGTGAACCAGGAAACTGACACAAACCTGCTACTGGAAATTCTCTGTGACCTAGTCATTCAACTAATGCTTGTGTGGGCACCAGAAATGTAGAAAATATTTTCACTCACCTGTTTCTTCTTGTGCATAAGTGATGATCGAGTGATTTTACATCAATTGCATTTGTATTCCCAAGAAATTAAAGAATCTGTTTGGTATGTCTTGTACACCCTATAGGAGGTTAAATATTAAACAAAGATTTAATTGATAGTTTTAGAACACCTCCATATTGTACTTTTGTATAGCTGCAATTATAGAAATAAACATATAAATAAACATATAAATAAAAAATCAAATACTCAAATAATCAAAAGTATTTTTTAACACAAATATTGTATTACCTGCTTGATTTCCTTATATGGCTTATATTCTAATTGCATTTTGTATGATCAAATATACCGTGCAGTATTCATTAAACACTATAGAGAGATTACAGCGCCATCACAGAAGGATGTTGCACAGCGTTGCTCCAATGAGCTCAGCTTATCAATGTGACATCACCATATCAACAAACATGGAGTCATATTACAAGGTGCATAAAAGGCAACACATTTTTTATCTATATGAATTTTAATGCAATCGGGGGATTTTTGTGTGTCAGCAATCCTTATTCCATTATAGCAGGTCATTAAAAAGCAGTCAGCTTATGACTGACAAATAGATTGAAAGAAAATGTCAGAACTAATATCCTAACTGCATATTTATGGCCATTCAATGGCATGTTTGTCAGAATTCATTGTCTCCAAATTGCCCCACTTTAGTTTAGACATCTAAGGAGGCCACAGTACTGAATAAAGCGGCGAAGGGAATCTCCCATCACTTTCACAGCACATTTCACAGTATCAGAACCACCTGGAGGCAGGATATTGAATATGGCAGATGAGAAAAGCTCTTATGGAGCTTTGAGAGCAAACCTGAGTTGCGGTGGTGCGTGTGTGTCATGTAAAATGGTGATGACTTTCTCCTGACTTGCAGAAAGCGGCCAGGCTGTCAGGTTAGTCCTCAGTGTGCTGGTGTTTTATTAACTGTCCTGTGTAGATCATGAATACTTTGTTTTTTTGCTGTGTTCTACCCAATCCTTGGAGACAATGAAGAGCCCAAGCTGTGGACAATGCTGCAATCTTTAAAAGTCTGCAGCTAGCAGCAAACTAAAATTGTTAGCTGCGATAATAGGCTCCATCATCTTTCAGTGGTGGGAGCACATTAAAAATTGATCGTATGAATATCTTAGACCTTCATTTGTGGAACTAATAGACCGAGTTTGAGGCCACAACAGTCAATAATGCTGCTGCTTGCGTTCACATCATAATCAATGGGCATCTTTATTGAGATCTTAACCTACATGAACCCCTTAGGTTCTCTCAAATAAGCTTTGATCTGCCACGAATCAAGCATGAACTAATTATTGGCTGATCAGACAGTAAATGATGGCTGCAGCATAAATATTTCTTTTTAGTTTTGTTCAGAACCGAAACAAAACAGCAATCAGACAACTTGCAATGTTTTTAAGAACAGGAGAGTCGCTCGCGCCGCCACGTAATTGCTCATATATAATGAAACCCATTGTTTATTCGCGGCGCAAAACAAGATAATTACATAATCCATTTTGAATGAGGTTCAAAGATGGTTTCTTGGGTTGGCAATCTGAAATAATGTAAAATCAATGGGTAAGAATTCATCTGGAAAATAGGAATGTTTAGGTGCTGTAAAGGTGAGCTCACGGCAGATCAGTTCTTCCTTCATCATCACTTTAAGTAGGTCCCAATGCACACCCTGACTCTAATTAGCACCACTGGGGCTGCGTAGCGTTTGTAGCGCTCCATGGAGAAGACTCCTAGTTCGGAATGACTGGGAACTCATTTGCTGCCCATGATGCTATGGGGAAAGTTTCATGCTTGAGATGATGGAATATGTTGCGGGAGTTTTTTTGGGAACTTTTAAGTAGTAAAGTTAGCAGTTTGCTGGAAGTTGGTTTATTTCAAATAGAGAGTTCTACTTTAGCGTGTGAGAAGACATGCAGCTTAATTTTCCATCTCAATTCACCGTAATTGATTTTTTCTGTGCATTAAAGGGGCGCTTATCAGGAAGAACTTAATTTTAATTCATCGTGAAACCCTCTCAGAAATCAATTTAATATCTAAGGTTTCGTACCCATGTCTTGTCTCCAACACCATATAGATATTTTCTGACTTACTGTTGTACTGTGTGACTAAATCTGGTATTTTTAATAGTTTTCATTCTAAATGTTTGCAATCTTTCATAATTCTCTAGGTAGTGTTCCAAATATTTGCTGTAGTGTATCAGTGGGTTGATAGCAAACCACCCTGAAGGAAGATAAGACACAAATAGAAAAAAAGAAAAGTTTGCTTTGGAGACAGACAGGTTAACAGTGAGGCTTTGCTGTGTTTTGATGTGTTGTGCTGGAGGGAGAGAAATCAGCAGTGTAATTCAGTAGGGAACTCCCACCTCATCTGGGTCTATATGTGGAAGTCTCACAGCACAGTCAGGCCTGAGAGACCTCAGAGCAGAGATAAACGTTTGTCACGTCCCTCACAGAACACTGTTGAAAACTGTGCTGTCACAAACCCACCCACACAGCAGAATGCAACGTGAAGAAACGTGCAAGAATTAAGCAAATTGTCTATCTATTTCTCTACATGAGACATGATGTCATTGTGATGATGTCGTTACTACCACTAGTTTCTCATCAAGGACTAAAAGAAGAATATTACATACATTTCTGAATACATAAAATGTATAAATGTATAATGCATTTGTTAGACAGCAGTGCTACATAGAATTAGATTGGCTCTGTTGGAGTTAAAAAAATAGCTCACAAAAATTCTAAATATGCTTTGCTTTTGTTTAGCATATGTTTAAATAAACCTAAAACTTTAGTCAACAGCATGACAGACACAGTTTGGCGCAGGCACAGATTTGATATTTTATTCCACAGTATTCCAAGGGCCCCCAGCCTTGGTAATCCATTCAGTCTAAAGGACTATTACAAGAGCAGCATAGATCTCCTCTCACATTCTGAGGCAGCAAATATTCAGGGAATAAATTATAACTCAGGGACTTTCATTTCACATATCTCAATAGAATTAATGTGTTTCTGCCTAGAGGATTATTAGCATCATCTCGGAGGCCTTCCTCGGTACAGTAGACCCTCATTTACACTTTTATTGTGGCTGAAAATGCAGGTAAAATTGTAACATTTATCCGGCCCTGTTCCTTGTGACCCTGAGTCAGTTCATTTTAGTAAGACTAATTCCCAGGACCTTGGGGTAATATGGGGCTTTTACCACATAAATTGTTCCCTGTAATGGACCGTGTTGTTTCCAACAAGGTTCAACAAAAAATGGTTTGGTAACAAACTTTTAAATAGACGAGACATTTTTAGAGGGGCGGACAGGTTGTTATTTAACTAAACATTTGCTGTTTATTAGGTAGAATAGTTGTCTGGCTAGTCATTAAACTGTTTAAATGAACAGCGTAATAGGTTCATTTGTTTACCTAAATGTCACTGCAGAAAACAGACATGACCAGCATCTCAGTTTGATGAAGCTACGAGTTACACTGATACAGAAGTGTAAGATGACTCAGAACTCAGTATCTGAGCATCAGTATAAGTGTCATGAACAGAATCATCACACTCCAGTCTGAAGCATCTCTCAGTGTGACAGTGAAAAATCTTTAACCTCCACCTTCAGCTCCTTCATGCCGTCTGTCAGCCGCTGCAGATGTTGAAGTGCGGTCTTCACAAGGTACTTGCATTTTGTTTACATGCCACTCCTAACTTAATGATATTCTACTGGCACTTTTCATCACATGGATTTAGTGTGTGTGTATGTGTCCTGTGTTATGGAAACCAAATGTATTACAAGTATTGTGTATATATATACCAGTAAATCTTGGGTCTCCATAAAGAAAAGAGCTTATATCGAACTCATTATCTTTTTGGACAAATAGCAGAATAGCTGTTGTGTGTGTGCGCGTGTGTGTGTTTGTTTGTTTGTKTGTKTGTGTGTGTGTGTGTGTGTGTGTGTGTGTGTGCGTGCATGCGCGTGTGTGTGTGTTTACAGTTTTAATTGTATTACTGTATCTGGGTCCCAAAATTACCCTGTATTTGGTATGTGAGATGTTTTTCGTCAGACCTCTGCCATATAACATAAATTTTAATTCTCCTGAGCACTTTAAATTCCCCTAATCATATTGGAACATTACTTCTCCCTAAGAGTCATAATTATAGAATTCAAGCTGTTTGCTTTTAAATTAACTCCTCTATGTACCCTGTGGAGTCGTACAGCTACATCAATAAAATGACTGATGCTGTAGAATTTTATTAGTATTAATGTGTTTTAAGTGAGTGGTTTTATTATTGTTAGCTTTGCACAACCTGGTCATTTGGCAAACATCTGAATTCTGTCATGGCAAGCTGAATTGCAAAGCAAATCAAAACAGCGTCTATATAACCTTATTTTAATACAGAAAGCATTGTCAAATTAAATGTCTTTAAATTAACTCTGAATTTTAATACATCTCAGGTAGATTAATTGATCTTTCACACAGATAGAATCAAATGGTCTGCTGTCATCGTTGCCAAGGTGTTTGGGTTGAACTCGTGACAGGAAAGTATCAAGGCACCAGTACATTTTCTGTACTGCATGTTACTGCACAGCTACTGTATCAGATATGCAGCCCCACGGCTTTGAATGCTGAGATGAAAGCTGTTTGAGTGGCGTGTACTACTATGATCGGCGACGAGTGGTTTGATGTTGAAAGAAGGTAACCAGTAATACATTCAATAGATGTGGAGCCTCCAGAGATCCAGTTGAAAGCAGAGGGGATTATATATCCACCAGCAAAAAAGCTCTATTGTAAAATGACACGGCCCACTCAGTACGGGACGGCTTAGTTTAATGATGCATAGCTAGAAAAGGTCACATTGTTAGAACCATGAATTAAACACAACTGTTCCCTCTCATTGTGTGCCTATATATTCCACCCTGTCTACCTTGTCTAAGTCGGTCAGGTTTTCCTGTCCCTCCGGTATACGCAAGGCAAAATGAGCTTGCTATCCATGGCAAGTGTCACCATCCGTCACCTTAATGGTGTCATGAGCAAACCTCTCATGAGTAGCAGTCCAGTCACCCTCCAGGCTGAAGTGTGGGCAGTGAGTTTGTAATCTTATGTTTAACTAAAGCCTCTAATGAAGTTCTGGTGCCCTTTACGCTGCGTGATTGCTGGGGTGAAATGTGTGTATGGCATGGACAAAAATGTGTGAGTCTGTACTTTTTTAGGTTGTGGTTTGTCACCCTCCATTATGGGTATCATTGGCATTGTGAGCGGTAATGACCGAGGTGTAAACTTTTGGCTTGTTAGCGAGATCCAGTTAGCCTCTGGTGGTAGATGACATACCCACACAATTATAGAAGCAAGACTCATGAAATGTTTTTGTTCTCTGACTGCTCACTTTGACAGGTCCGAATAGTATACAGATCTTAGAAATGTGCATGTTCTCATAGTGCCATCGACCAATCAGTTTTGTTTTGTTCAGAGATCCTTTATATGCAGATCCAGAGCAATTTAGTAACATGGAATTTACTGTTTACTGCGGGTCCATGAGAGAATATGGCAGAATTCCGGACCAAATCAAATCCGTATCCACTTCCTCTATCTGCTGTCCAGGCAGAATTAATAAGCCACATCCTACAGGAAACTTTCTGTTATGGAGCAGGCATTCATTAAACTTTCATAAAATGTTCAAATCTGTCGACACAACCCCAAGGCTCTCCAATGATCAAAGACTGGATTGATTTTCCTTGTAAATTTGAACCGTAGCAAGTGACATCTTGTTGGGTTTGTGAAACGTTTATGTACTGTAGGGGCTCTCATTAATTATCTCTGCGCTTCACTACAAGAGGTTGTTCGTGGGCATATGGATAGACCCCAGAGGACATTCACAAACCGCTTCTGACATATCTTTATACATTAATCTCTACTTAAGATATCAGACTATCACTTTTCACCTAATATAATAAAGAGAATAATATTTATAAGGAGGTTAGACTGATATATGTGTGTGTAAATATGTTTTTTATATATTTTATAGTATGTTTTTCTATATAGTATATTTTCCATCTGCAATGAGGTTAGCAAAGAAACAGCTGTACTTTTAAAAGATGCAAAAGGTGATAATGGATGTGTGACATTGGATATTTTAAATATTTAGAACCCAGCAAAGAGAAAAATCGTGTATCATTTGATCTCAGAAGGTCTGGAGGTTTCAGAGTGTAAAATATATGGCATTTAAATAGCTCAAGCCTGAATACATTCGTGTGTTCAAATGGACACTCAAAGCTGGCTGGTAATGGGGTGCATGTTTCTGCTTCACATGTTAGGTTTCACTTGAAGCAGGGATGCGTGGTAAACGTTTTGGGGACTTGACACTTCAGACAGTGTGTGGTGGAGTCAAAGCAAAAGGCGCTGATCCACAACAAACTCCATTGGTGCTGTGTTTCTTCAAACAGAACTGGTTTAATGACACATTCTCAGTCACAATTCACATTATAATTTCTTATTGGAGTACAACAATGCAGAGAGGTCAGATGATTTTGGAAATAATAGAGCCATGGTGTTAGGAGAGAACCGTACAGCGTCTTTTTTTACACTGAATGTTGTTGGTTTATCGTTAATAAGCGGATTGATTCCTTTAGTAATGAAAACAAATCTGATTTTATCAGATTCAAAAAATGTAATGTTTTGTAATGTAAAACAAGCCAATTATGAAAATGAAGTTACATTTAATATGGGTTAAAACAGGAGCGTTAGACTGATTGTATGTGTGTATCATGCAGTGTGAGGTGTCATTTTGTCAGTAAATGTGGCAGAAAAATAACAACAACTACATATTAAAATGGCTCCCCATCCTATAATTACTACATCATATTCAATTTAGCATGTAATTTAATTAATCTTAAGATCTGAATCTGTTTATATTTAAGGTTTAATCACCTGCTGTTTTTTTCTGGTGAGTACAAAAGCCGGTGTACTCTTCAGTGTACAGCCAGAGTGTTTGTGTGTCTGTTTAAATGCATTGTGCTTAATTGGTATGGCAAAACTATACATTTCTGGCATTTTCTGTGGAAGCTAGGGC
>JBAJNP010008652.1:0-19794 GCA_036877545.1 Yasuhikotakia modesta
CCAACTCCCAACCCCCAAAACTCCCATTATTTATCACAATATGCTAATTTTCTGAAAAGGACCTGTAACTTATGTATTCTAAGTATTAGATTTTTTTAGGATAACAATGTGAAGGTTAGTAGTATGTGTCTATGTGTAGGGACAGACCTGGTCCAGCTTGGTGCGGGGGACATTCTGCTGGTGATACAAGAGTATGGAGTCTGTGTGGCCATGTATCACTGCCTCTGCAGCACTGCAGAACAAATAAACATATTTTGTTTAAATGTTTATGCTCTATAAACAAATATGCACAGTAGTATATCAGTATAGTTCACAGTTTAATTACCTTTTCTTTACTATTTCCTACTAAACAAAACATAAAACACTGGCATACTGCCCATTATGAAAAAATGAAAATGCATAGTAATTTTCCATATTTTTTAATGTTCATTTTTATGGACTACTAAAAGCACACTCCTACAGCTGTTACAAGAGCGTGGTGGAAAATCAGTATTTAATGCCTGCAAATAAGTCAACCCCTTTGTAGTGGCTTCACGAAAGTTTTTAGATATAGTACAAATACAATATAGTACAAAGTACAATATAGTATAGTCTAAATATTACACCTTCATATAAAACCACACATTTACACAATACATACAAATAATACACATTTTTTCATTTAAAAATGTTAACTGCAGACTCTACTGAAACAGAACAAACAATCATACTAACCTGTTGGCCAGGCTGGTGGTGAAAACGTACACTATTTGCTGAGAGGGCCGGGAATGCAAATCTGTGTGAATACTGGGTCCATGACCAGAGCCTGAACCTGGACCTCCTGGATCACTAACAGCCCCTGTGGTAGATGAACCAGAGTGTGCCTGACTAGGACGCATCACATGTTCTCCTGAGTGTCAGAAAAGAAACAGAAAGACAAAGAGTTTTAGTTTTTCTGAAAGTTTAAGAATCCACTCATCTATTGTTTTTTTCAGAATGTAGTATGTAAAAAAATAAACACTTGTAATTAATTTTCCAATTTACATGAGTCTAGCATCACAAAAATACAGCAGATTACAGATTACAGAAAGGTATAATGGTAAAATTTGATTATTTGACATACAAAATACTTGCAATAATTCCTAGGCATGACACTTTTACATTAAAACACATGCCAGTTACTCTTAATTCTAAACAGATAAAAAAAAGAAAATTTCCTAATTTCTACCTTATGATATTGAGACTACATTACTTGATTACTTCTCCAAAGCAATCTCCCAGCCAACCACAAGGAGGAGCTACAGCCCACAAAACCAGAATATCTGACAGCCTGACATTTATGTCAAGAAATTATGAGGGCAGATATGAAACACTGAAGATTAGTGAAAATTAAGAAAAAAAACAGCCATTTTCTGTTAAGGTCAAATGAAATGGGACATTTTGCTGAAAATCACTAATATAAATAAACCTTTATTTGTCTTAATTTTTACTAGATTTAAATATGCAAGGGAAGCAAGGTTAGTGTATGATATTTTTAAAGGGTAAAATCAAGTCATACAATGTGTTATTGGTGTTGTGTGGGGTGTGTGCAGGTAGAGTTTCATGACACACCTATCACATGCTCAGACCTAGAAGAGGAAGTAAGCTTACTTCACATGAGAGGACAACAGCTCAGTATCACAGAGCTGTTGTAACTGCAATTTTTACACTTACTTTTTTATTTACTTTCATTTGTACTTGATAAGTTGCTTTGAGATGAAATGTCAAGTAAGCTGTATTTGTTGTTTATCTTAATAAACTAAATATACAGTACTATACACAAGTAGGCTACTATTTAGGTTTAGTAATTATTTACCTTAAGCTAAAAAGCAAGGCTTTGAAAATGTGGGTGAACTTAACTATTACATAGTAATATTAACTATTACACAGTAAGGTTCTGTTGTTGTCTGGATGTGTTTTATTATAAATAACGGCTGTCCAGTTGTGGCAGTTAAGAGCAATACTTTTTTTGTTTTTTGTTTGCTATGCAAACACCACTTCTTGTGCCCCTCTCTGATTTTCTCTGCTACAGAAGCACAGGTAGTGTAGCGTGTACACACACACACACCAGGGTTGTGGTCACCAACTGACAGATGCACATCCACACATAAAAAGCACACCTACTCTCTTTCTCACACTAGCGCACACGCAAACACACAGAGAGTATATGAAGCTTTAAAGTTGGCCCTACAGTTGTTTATAAATGTATAGAGCTGAATTATGTTTGTATGTGAAGGTATGTGATAGGTTTAATTAGTTTGACAATGTGAATGTTTTATTTATTCAGTATATTTTGTTATAAATGAATTTATTTAATAATTTTTTCTCTTGTCAGAAGTCAACAAAGGTTGTATTTCCCAATAAGACCCAATAAGATAAAAGATTGCCAGAGTGCACTACACACGTGTGTGTGTGTGTGTATATATATATACTCACGGTGTGTAGTAGAAAGAGGTTTCTCATCCTCTTCCTCAGTTTCAGCCCCCGAGCACCATTCATCGCCACTGTAGGGTTGCTTTCTCTCAAGCACACACCGGCGTTTACTGCGCATCACGCCCTCTACTGGACAACATTGAGGAAAACACACAAAAGCATAATTATGTAACTTCCTTCAAATAAACAAAAATCAACCCACAGTCCATACATACTCTACGCCGACACCCACCCACAACCCATAAACAGACAGGTCCTGACTGTAGTCATGTTCATGTTTAAAACTGAAAGTGTACTCCAGACACAGAACACTCCAGAAATGTAAGGCATTTATATGGAATGTGAGGAGACAAGGCTTTTAAAACCTTAAAATATCTCCTAACCTTGAATACCAGACTAGACAGAGTGAGAGAGAGTGTTAGGTTGTGGTGTCCTCGGCTTGTGCACGCCGTGTTGGCGGTGAGCAGAGATAAAGAGCTGACCTTTTCAGCATCCTCCTTTGTTCCCAGCAGACATCAGTTTACGTAAATGAGTGAGTCAGCTCTCTTTCTCTGGTTTACTTTCTCTTTAATCATTGGCCCTTTCCAGGTGTGGCAATTGAGTGGTCTGAAGTGGATGGGTGACTGGCATTTCATTTGAATGTCTTTCTGTTTGCTTTGCTACCGGGTGAACAATATTTACAGAGAAAGAAAGAGAGGGAGACAGAGAGGAAGTGTGGAGGAGACTCTGCCTAAGAAAGAGCTAGACACTGATGGAAAAGTTCTCCTTAATAAGCCACCCCATTTCCTCTTGACTCCCTCTCATATGTGGTGTTACAGCCATGATTGTTATTGTTAACAAAACCACTATAGAAATTTCCATGACTTCTGCATGGCTTTTATTTGTAATACATTTCCATAACTTTTCCAATAAAATTCTTAAATACAGATCCTGCATAAGTTATACTATTACAGTAATAGTAATAGTTTAAACTAATCTGAAACTATAAATAAAAAACTATAAATATGCACTAAAATAAAGTTTCTACATTTGAGAACATAACAAAAGATTTAGAAATTATTCAGTAAAGCCTCACTATATTCCTTCCTTCCGCAATGTGTTGTGGGTAATATTAGCCATTAATGTGTTCATAGATGTCCATTTTACATTTTTACTGGATTTTAAAGGTGTATGTTTTGCAAACATTTTTTACAAACATTTCTACAAAAATAAAGAATAAATTAAAGATAACTGAAACTGAAAATCAAAAATGAATAAAGTAAAAGTAAATAAATAACCCTTGTGGCAACTTTATAAGTCTTATACAGCCAAACAGGTGTGTGTGAGTGTGAAAGAGATTTGAGTGTGCATGCACACAAAAAGGAGCTTCAGCGCTATTACAGGAAGCCCTGATGAGTCAGTTTCTTCTGTCAGATCACTCTCTCTCCCTTTTTCTTATACACACTTTTCAGAATAGCAAATAGCAAAATAAATCAAACAAAAGAAACAGCATGCATACACACACACAGCGTGAAAAGAAAAACATGGCCTCACAATACAAAAAAATTAAGAGCTGTTATGGCCATATTTCACCCCCAATCGAAAGATGAAAATATGAAATTGTACTTGTAATTGTACATAACAATAATGACATCTATGAATGTAGTCATATTATTTACATTATTACAATTTATATTATTTACATATGTCTCAAACATTTTCACAAAACAATTTCAGACTGCATTCTGTAACTTTTGCCTATTTGTCATCATTTCACTTTAAAACATACAATTCCAAGTTACTAGCAAAGTTATTTTCTGTGGATAATTTAAATTCTAGGAAACCACTGTAAGAACAAGTTACAGGCCCTTTACCATTCCAGCACCCATATGCAATTTAGTTATATACTTGATCAATGACTCTATTTTGTTAATTTTTAAACCAAAAGTTACGGATTGCTTACATCTGCTTTTATTTCTGAGGTGAAATGTGACCTGGACATGTTTTAATTTTTTTTCATTTACACCACATAAAGGAAACGGCGAGTATGCTTGTGTGTATTTTTGCACGTGTATGTGCACTAAGAGGCCTGTTGACATTCAGGAACCTGTTGCGTCGAGTCTCCCTCCCCCTCAGTTTCTCCACCCACTCTATTCTACTTCCTGTCTATGCACAGAGTCTCTCTGTATCCCTGCTCAATTAATGAGTGACACATACAACAGGACAACCATAAGGAAAACACAAGAGACTGCATGTACACGCATTTTAAACTGCTACAGGAGCACAACTGACATGCTACATCAGCGTTCAGACACACATGTGCTCAGAAAGGTCAGGGCATTTTGGGGTTGCTGAAAACAAGCAGTTTCATCTTTACTATGTTTCCAGTTGACAGGGGAATTACAGAAGTTTGGCCTTTTTTGGGCTGTTGATCGAGAGATACAGTGCAACGATAAATGAGTAATATGAATATGTGGGGTTGTGTTGTAAGTCTGTTCTCATGAACCAGACATTTGACTATTGGCACAGAGTCTGGTCCATGCTGCAGCTTATTCTAATATACAGTTTACCTTATTCTGTGACATTTAGGAAGACAGACACACAACACATCCTCTCGTATTCATAAAGACTGGATTGGCCACAGGTGAAATTGTGTGAAAGCGGCCAAGAAGATCACTGATTTGAAAAAGCTTCTAACATTTTTGTGTGCAGTAAGCAGACAGTCAGTAAGCAGACTGTGGGCATCAACTGACTATGTCTTTTGAGACTGAGACTAATATTAAACCTACCTTTAGCATCCGGCTCCAAAACGGGAGTGATTGACTCTCTTTGGTCTCCTGTATCCATGGATACACTCCTTTCCCTCTTGGCCTTGGTCTTCATTATCCCACCTACTACAACGCCACCACCTGATTGGCTGAGACTCTTCAGTGCAGGGTTGCCAGGAGAAATTTGGTTAGATTTGACTCCATGATTCCCGGACCCACTACTCTTTGACCCTTGGGTGCCAGCAGGTCCTTGCTGCTGCACTTGGTTTACATTCGGGAGCTGTGACTGGGCCCCGCTAGTCACTTGCTTGCCATGATTGGTGAGTTTATTTTCTGAGTGCATTTGATTGGCTGGTTGCAGAGAGGAAACTGAGGGGATTAGGTTGCAGCAATATGTTGTGTCTGTCTGTCAGCGAGACAATGCACTGCGAACAGACACACAGCTAAAGAAAGAGAGGGGCAGATGAAGTGTATAACTTATTAGCAGAATCTACAAACAATGTGCACAATGAAAAGGCAGGGTCTCAAACATGATACAAGCAGATTTGTTTGCTGAAGGTTTCATTTTCTCACCTCACTTGGATGAAGGTCCAGCAAACAAGCACATTCCGATGTCTCCTCACTTAAAGTTCACTGATCTGTAACACACATACACAGACACACACGTTTTAATTATGATGCTTTAATTAAGATATTTTAATTTCTGCTGTAACTTACAACTATAACAACTATAACATAAAACATTAGAGCAAAAAAATTGAGCATTTGACGAGATGTAAAGAGGGTGGGTGTAGGTGACACATTAAATAATAATCATTAAAATCTAATCTCACTTTCCAGCTCTTTTTTTTACTCTTTGTTTCACTTTCCACTTTTTTCTGTCTCTTTCTAAGAAATAAAAAAAAATGTTCTACTTTTGTGCTAACAGTGTTAAAAAAAAAATTTAATAAACTGGATATGTGGAATTCAGACATTTAAAAAGGTATATAGATTCCATGAAGGTTTTATAGCTTTTAGCCCTGTTTAAAGCTGATTAGCACTGAAATCATCTTCAAGCTAAAGGTGACCCAAAAAAGACTTTTAACATGCTCTGTCCAGCTTTCATTTTCAACAGGAAATACAAAGAAACCAAACCATTTAAAAAAATCTTTAATGTATGTTTAACAGACTAAAGCTCTATTGGAATAAAATAGGAAATGAAACAAACTGACCACATTCCAGAAGTTATAGTAGATTCAGAACACACACTTGCAAGTTCACAAAAACCTCTTATTTTAATAGCTCTCAGCACAGCTCCCATGACTGAAATGTGTGTGTGTGCAGTGCTTGTGAAGACTTGGGTTTCACTTGTCTGAATGAAGAAACTACACACAATCCCAGCAGCCACCTGCCCATGTCCATAACCTGCAGACCTCTCCTGCATCTCAGCCCTGTCTGTATGTGTTTTTTACTTCTTGTGCTGTTAAAGAAATTTGCTTTATTTTCCTTATTCTGGAAGCTTAAGCTTAGAAATAGCTTTAAAAATTCTAATATTTAAATTTTAAATACATAAAATACAGGCGATACATGCTGCAGACAGACAGAGATGACACAAACATGGAATGTAAAACTTGTGTTGGTTGATGCTAATGAGGCCCCACACATATTTCCATCCCAGAGCTTCTAAAATTTCAAGATCTCAGTCTCTTTACGGTGAAATACTTTCTTTTCCATTCGTCCATTCATTGTTGCTCACACACCCTCTCCTCCCTCCAACAACTGTTTACACTTTTTTTGCTCTCTTTCCCCAGACAGCTCACTCTTTATCTCCTTCTCCTAAAGGTAAAGCATGTCATTTATGTGCCACAAATGGATAGCTACAACAAACAGAATAGCAACATTAAGGAACACTTGCCCTACTGCCATTGGTTAAATAAACGTGCCCTCTTAAATTGGTTAAATGTGGCCCTGACTCCAAATTTAAGAGAATATTATTGTGCCTAGCCACTTACACAGAGTAAAGTTTTGATAACACTGCCACAATTTACACATTTGGAAAGATGTATTTTGATATGGCTTGTAAAAATCACTACACGAATAAATTAAATTGGAGAAAGTCATTTAGCAGTACAAAAATCACACATCAACTCTTATTTTCACCTTGTATTTGACTTTACAAGGAATTAAACATACCTTTCCCATTGCTAACAAGTACACAAACAATTCATCACTTATTAACTCCTAAAGGAAACATATTCTATCTTTCTTGATAACATATCGACTGATGGAAGTTTTGTAACACCCATCGTAAGCTCTCATGGTTTGTGGATGTGTGTAGCATCATCTACACTTACTGGAATCATCAGTGCTTGACAATAAATGTCAAAAGCAATAAAGATACTTTCATTTGGTTGTGCAGGATTTATCATCAGCACCTTCACCAGTGACTGCAGCCCTGCCAGAAGCCTAAGATGATGAAGAAGAAAATACACTTGTGTTGTTTTTGGACTTAGGCCATATCTGTTTGGGCTCACAGTCCTCACCAGTTGGTTTTGTTTGCTTGTAATTTTAAACCTCTGAGCTCCTGTCTACTAAGGTGGTGGGTAATGTTTGCAAATAAGAGGGAAGGACAGTCTTTTTAAGAGAACATTTTTATTGGATAAAAGTCTGTATACACCCCTGAGTGCAAGATGAGTCATCAATGTTAAATGTTAAAGTTAAATGTACATAATTGCCAAATAAAGAACCACACTAGCAAACACAATAGACAGCTTTATGGATAACAAGTGTGAACTAACGTCAAAAAAACAATTTTGATTTTTAAAGTCTTGAAACTGTTTTCCATAAAAACAATAGGCTCAAGACAGACAGCTAAAACAGAAAACATCTTCAGAGAATGACCCAGAGAATCCTGTGAAAAGAAAGATTTAACAACAGTTTATTTAGAAAACTCAGCTATTACCATTTGCCACTTTGATCCCATTTACACACAGTCAAATGGGAATAAACTGGATAGTGACATCAATAGGTTCGAAATAGGAGGACATCACTAGAAAATACCATTGGAATTAGGAGCAAGTTACGTTCTAAAGGGAAACATCTAAAGGGAGGTTTTATAAGCTGAGTAAAGGAAATAAAGGTGTGACATGACAAATAATGAAAAATGATGGGGAAATTTCAAAAGAGATTAAATAAAATGTGAAAGAATAAAATGAGTGTGATTTTGTCATCATATGTACCATTGCACATGCAACTCTATAGCATCTTACCAACACTCGTCAACACCCAAAATCACACAACTCAAAATAGGCATACAAATTTGTGTGCGAGAACCAAAACAAAACCACTAACACTGAGAAAAAGAACACCATGCACCATACAAAGAATGCAGTTGGGTTCCTTGTGTAAAAACTCAAATCTATAAATACATTTTTTAGCAATAACAAACAGCTGACCTACGATGAATTCGGTATGGTCTCGATACAGTGAAGTGACAGTACGGTACAGAATTCTGTAGAAAAACTACACTACCCACAATTCTTAAAGGAGCATCTCTATTGAACCATCAGCCAAAATGGCAATGTTACATTTTTGAAATAGTTTACAGAGTAGTTTTTGGAATAATAGTCACATAAATTAGGCTCAATAATTGTGGGGGCGTGCATTAACAAACAGGGTAAGTTTAGATTTTATGATTATTTAAAATACTACTGAAAAGCACAAATGAAATTACATGCAGAGACTGAACATGAACTTTCATCAGCGATGAATCAAATGTTGTTTTAAACCAGTTTATTCAAATTGTTCTGAAATGAATGCCAACACTACATGAGACATGTTTCTAGCACATTTGACTACTGCTCTCACTCAAACACAATACGATGCAACATAAAAATAAATTGTCAACTAAACCATCGCAACTTCCTCATGGAATTAGTTCTGAAAAAGATCAGAACTTTGTCCTAAACAGTGTGATCCATTTAGTAGTAACATCTAGGAGTGAGTCTCAAACACACAGGCACACTTACACTGTTGCACATTTTTAGCATGCTGAGGTATATTTATAGCCCTAAATTCCCAAACGAGAGCAGCAGAAAAGTAATAGGAAAATTCTGGACCCTCTCCTAAGACACACACACACCTCTTGCACTCTCTTATGCTTGCATAAACACATAAATCTCTCGCACACACACACACACAGAAGTACTGTAGGCAATACAGGGTCAATACTGTGACCAAAGTGTGTGACAGAGGAGTTAAACGTTAACGACACACACACACACACAGTGAAGGCTTTATGACATTGGCCCCAGCCTAACAAACTACATTTGAGTGTGGCGCCAGTGAAAATGTGGAGAGGGGTGCAAGAAGGGAGGGGGAGAGAGCGAGAGACATATGAGGAATGAAAGGGTTCTGATGTTCTTGCTCTCTCTATTAGCGTCTCAGGCCGTCCACTTAGACTGGGTTTCACCGACAGATGAAATTATTTGTTTCCAAAACAACAAGCTTTTTGACTTGTGTAACTTTGCCTCATTAAAGCATCTGCCAGATTTAATTCAGCTGAGAATGTGAGGCTGATATGCAATATATTTTCCAATATATTTATAGTTGAATGGCAAATCTTTATTGATTGAGGCTCTGACTTCACATGCTTTTATACTAGTTGTCAACTAGCAAAGGCACGATTAACCAGTCCTACACAGTATCTTCATCTTCACAGTATGATTTTACCCTTAGTGTTTGAAAAATCATTAAGCAGAATGCCTTAATCCCACCAAAAACAAATAACTTGTGTTAAATCATTATATTTTACTGTAATTATCTTGCTCAGTCACTGCATGACTTGGCATATTGCATTTATGAAGCAACAGAAACAGTAATATGATAAATGACACCAATGTTCAATTAACTTTACATTTATTATGTACTATAATTGTCAGATTAACTGTTCTTCCACCAAGCAATATAATTCATCATCCTAACTATTGTCTTTTTGTGGTCGCCAAGCAACACAGCAATTTGGCTCATTATTATATAACGTGTGCTAACAGATAAAAGTTTATAGTAATTTACAACTGCAGAATGTAGAGTCTGAACTGTCAGTTTTAAAAAAAAAAAATCATAATACAAGCTAGTTCTTCTTGCTGGAATTTAAACCCAGAAACATTTAACGTATTACATAACCATGTTGTAATGTCTTTTCTGGATAATCCAGTAAATTAAATATTTTACATACGAAAGATATTTCTCGCTTGTTTACTTTTTCCCTTGGTTTGAACCTTGGAGACAAACCAAAAGTTAGTATTATTCACCAGTGCAAAAACAGCTGCTTCACATTACATAACCTAACAATTGAATTAACAAAAGAGTCAAAACATTCACACAGCCTGTAAAAATAGAGTTTGTGTGCATTTGAATGGACACAAAAGTTTGCTGCATCTTTCATTTTACATGGTGTTAAAGGTTCAGGTGTAAAAAATAATAAACTAAATTAGAATGCATTATTATGGGCTGTTTTTGTTTGGTTTACCAGTTTGCTCCAATATAAACCAGACTTTTGCCCTTACAATCAGAGCCAATTTTATGTATTTTGAAGTAATGTAGCGCAACTTGTCACAGAGGAAGAACGAAAAAGTTGCTAAATCTTATGAGCACGGAAGGTTGCTCTGACAAACAATGATCAGAACTGTATTATCCAAATGGGAAAAGTTTGGAATAGTTGCTAATTTTCCAAGTGGCTGTCCTGCCAAAATCTTCCCAGAGACAAACCGCAAAATTAGAATAAAGATTAGCAACATATGGATCTTCAGGTCAAAGCTGCTCACAACGATCTCTTGGAGGATCTTTAGAAATTTTGGAACAATGTCTGATGGGCACATGAATCATAGGTGGAACATTTTGATAGTTATGGGCCTAGTTACACCGCATTTCATAAATGAAACAAAACTCATAAGCAGTGATGGTAGCTTCAGGATAGATTTGTTGCATCAGGACACGGACATCTTTTCATCATTGCAACATAAAGATAATAACATACAAACAAAAAGCTAAAGCAGTTTTGTAAGAAGTTAAACTCATCCATGGTGATACGAAGTTGTCATATATAACTACAGGAAGCATTTGGCTGAGGTCATTGGTGCTTTTATTTGTGTGACCAGTTACTGAAGATTGAATCATTTATGGCGTTGCCTTTTCACACTAGGAACTAGGTGTTTTATAACTTTCTTTAATAAACACATTTTTGTGAAACACATCCTTTGCTTGAAACTTCAGAAAGGGAAAGTAATTTTAGGTAAAGCATGACATAACATTTTGATAAATGATTATATAAAGTGATTTTTTCTTATGAAACAGGAACAACAAACTTCATTTATTCAACATTAAATTACCAATTTTATTTTTACACAAAACTTACTTTTAATTTAATACAATCGGAAAATTGTCATCCACTTACAAGGCTGTAAGACCCAAGTCTCATTATTTCCTTACAGAAATAATGTGACTCAGTAAACCTTTCCAGCAACTATTTGCAACAAACTGTTTTGCATGCCAAGAATTTTCCATGAATTAACTGCAAGTTTGGTACAAATATTCCATTTTCGCTAAGGCCGTCGCAAACACTTTGTATAATCAATGCAAATCACAGACAAAAGCTATTCATAAACTGTGAGTCACTGCGACATGTTTATGTACACACATACTGTACCTTGTCAACGATCTCCTAATTCACATGGAGTTCAAATGGTCATTGGCGGTATATTTAATTCCTCTCTATCACCTGATGCAGAGACCTTAACAGTAAACAGGCTAAAACCGACTGACATGCTGAAAGCTCTAATCATTTACCTGCTACCGGCATTTAAAAGCCCATAAATGCATCCAGGTCACAGCTAAGAGTTCACGCCTACAAATCAGGAGCTTCCGTTACGCTAGCCTCAGACAAGCCCAGAAACAGGACCTCAACCTCAGCTACAACAACAAACATGATGATTTTCAAAGAAAACTCATAAATATATTAAGCTGACATCACATAACAGGAAAATGGGCTTCTGGGCTTTTCAGGCAAGCACATTGGGCAGCAATTTCAATAAGAAATACAATTTATTATAATGTGATGACTAGGTTTTATAGAGAAAAATAACTGTAGGCTCCTTCTGTATAATTGACTAAACCAGTTTTACCTTTATTCAGTATTTGAATTTGTCAGCTGTGTAACAGGTTTGGAATGCCCACCGTCACATGTATTACAATTCTGAGGCCTGGGAAAGTGATTTGTACTGTGTACAAAATAAATGTGCCTTTTTATTGTTTAAATATATTTCACCACTTTAAAAATTTGTAATATTCTGACACCTTATTTTTTTTATTTATACAAGTTACTAGCCATCTTTATTCTATTCTAAATCTTTATTCTGGTGCTAATCTTCTCACAAGATAGCTTGCACAGTTGTGACAAATGGGCATGTATTTGGTCTTAAATCTGTCAATCTGTTACTGAGTACAGTACCAACCGTTATGACTTCAGGGATTGTGCAATGCTTTAGTGATATTTAATCTACTGGTCTTGTAATAGTAACCAGGGTGTGTAAATCATCATAATTTGTGTAAAATCCTGAGTTTGTCCTGATCCATCAATGCTTATGGGTCTAATAATGGCAAAATCTCTAATATCTTTTGTAAATGGGGTGTTTCAACCCCACACACAGCACTTCTTGGCAATTTTCAGCTCAATTTGAATAAAACTCTAATTTAAAACAGCACTCTTCCGACATGCCACATAAACCCCAAAGTGCTACCACAGAGATTTGTTTGCAACTTACTTTAAACCGTGTCAAACCACCCAAATGATTTCTAGCGAAGAATTGAGTTAATTTATTGCTCATTTCATGAAATAAACACATACACCTCTTTCTCTGTAAATCTACAAAGCTAGCATTTAAAACTGTGTATTTACTGCCATAGTAATTACAGTCCCACACCCCCGATTACGACTGATGACTCAGCGGTCACTAGTATAGCTACTCTCCATTCGAACGAGGGAAAGACAAAGAGCCTTAATTGTTGAAAGTTCATGCAAGAACTAAAGAATCTTGTTCGAACATGAAACTCGCAGAGCAGAATTACAAATTTCCCACACATCTGCTGAAACCGGCAAAGTCAAACATGTTTTCATTCAGTATCTGACTAATACATCCACTCTCACACAAATGATGACTAACACGCTTTTTCACTTTCCTTAATTTCTTCTCGGCAGTGAGGGCTCTTCACACCGTCTGCACACTTTCACGTATATCTCTATTTCTGTCTCGGCATGTGTTCTTCTCAGACCCTAATGAAGTGTGTAAAGAGGGAGCTATTAAACACATTTCAACCATGTTCGAACCCATTATTCATGCTTCCTGTACATGATCGCCTTGACATTTGATTGAGCATCAATTATGTCTGACAGCTCTATAAATGATACACAGAGGACATAGAAGCAAAGATCAGTGCATATGTTTACGAATTATAACATTCAATTTTTTTAAATATGGATTTTTCAACATACATTTCAGATCATTTTAGTCATTATAAAATGCCTTTTTTAAATGGACCTTTTATACTGACAAAATCTTAAAATCAGCCAAAAGAATTGCTGTAGGGTCCAAGGGCTAATCAGATTAACTTACGTCACATTATAACCAATCAGTGAGTAAAACATCTTATCACATTCAGACACAATATACACAAATGTGGCATCACATGAAAATGATTAAAAGTACTATTTATTTACTTGACCACAATTTCCTATGTAATTTAGCATTTATTTGAACTAATTTAAAGTTTACAAAAATGCTTTGTAATTGTAAATGAGCAGTTTTTGTTTTTGCATTTTAATATACAACAACAATCTTGTATTTGATCTGGGCCAGGAAGCAACCACCCAACACCCGACCAAGCAACACCCTAGAAACCACACAGTGCCCTTGCAAACACCTACAACACCCTAATATTGAGGTGGCTAGTTAGCATGACAAATGGCATTTCTTCACATCAAGTTCTTTGACAGAATGTAACTGAATACACTGAAATCACCTGTACATTTTTTGCAAAGAATGATGAGAACTCCTCTCAACAGTTGCTGAAAAATTCCAATAGGCCAAGAGGCAACAGAGGTCAGTAGGTAATGGAGATGACCTGATTATTTAATTATGCTTGAACGTAACTTATTTAATTATGGTTTCTAAAGAATATTGCACAACGAGGAAGAGATTAAAATAATGAAGCTCAACACTCCCAGTCTGGCTTTTAGTAAATAATGGGTCAGATTATCAATAGAGGGTTTACATAGAAAATTCCCATCACAGTGTCTATGTAATAATTCGCTCTCTCGCCCTCTCTCTCTTTCTCTCTTTGTGCCTTCCCTCCTCAGTCACTCCATTGTTCCTCCATCGTAACAGGCCATTTGTTTTTCTGTCATTCGTTGTCGTGGGAGTGAGTGCAGTGCAGTCTCGAGTAGAACAAAAGGTTACCAGAGTGCAACCCTTGCATGCATGAGACAGCAGCTACAGCCACTGCAGGTAAGAGCATAGCTCCTCTGTGTCAGAACTGAACTCTGAGGCAAAACGGACCAGAAATTGAAATCTAACATCTAGGAGGATACAAAATAGTTTGGGAGTGGCGAGACTTCATGACGCCAACTGCAGGCTGTATACGTCAACTTGCTTATTAAAAGTGATCTAATTTTGTTCTAAGAACTTCAATGTCCAAAGCCTCTGTGATGTGACACAGAAAACTAAGCAAAGAATTTAATCTGCGTGATTTTTGATCTCACTAACTGCTATGATGACATCATCAGAGTTCCTACACCTTTTGACCATTGAAGTTACACAACGCTTCCAGTCATTTGTAATTACTGGATTGTTGAAAAACAACTTAACATTGTTTAAACATTAAATATTTGTAAAAAAGTGGTGAAAAACCATAATTATAATTTTAAAATTCTCAAATATTTTCACATTTTTAAAAATGTTACATCCAAGTCAACACATGCCACATCACAAGCTAAAGCATCTTCGAAATCTATGCAGATAAATTACAAATGATCATATTTGTAAAACATAATTTATTATGTTTTAAACTGTTTTTATTTATACTGTTGCAACTATTGTATTTATGGGCTTATTTTAAAATAGGCTTTACCTGCATTAAACATCAGGAATGTACATGACGGCACTGACTGTTTGTTTAAACTGATGGTACATAATTTGAAAATTCACTTTTGTAAGCAATTTGAGAACAGACACAGATAAATATAGATATAGATATATGTATCAAATATCATCAAAAGGCGGAAAAGCAGAGCATGGTTTTCCGCTATATTTCCCAGCTCTATTTGATAGATCATGTCACTCTGTAATACGACCTTCGGCATCCACCATAACCACTGGATGTGCAGCTATGATTGCCAGGCAACTGCACTGCTGGAAGAGTGAAATAGTCCTAAACTTCAGCCGTCATGGAAAAGATGGAGGACATTACAAATCAAAGTCTGACTGATGCGCCCCATTGCTGAACCGCAAAACCAGAGGATAAAGGTGTCATCATGGCAAACAATAATCCCTAAAAAGTCATACACGCTGTACCTTTAAGAACTAAAACATTTACTGAAATGAAGCTGCAAAAAAACAGCTATAATCATAAATCAGCTACAAAACATAATTTGACTCTTTTACATAATTTGACTGTGAGCACTAAATAAGCACATTATCATATGACCACACACATATTTACATAATCATTTAAATGTGCAATACCGTGCAAAAGTCTTAAAAATACAATTTTAAGAATAAAAACTTCAGTCGAAAAACTGTCATGTGCTCTCTTTGCACGACACATATTGAACTCTGGGAAGATTGTCCCGAGGACATTGTATAGGAACTGAAAATCCGGATGTGATTCCAGTTTAGAAGAGCTAGCCTGTAAATGCTGTGGAATTACACTGATTACTTACATTTACATTTATTCATTTGGTTGATGCTTATCCAAAGTGACTTACAGTGAAAAACACATTTTATCAGTACTTGTGTTCCCTGGGATCGAACCCACAACCTTTGTGCTGCTAACACCACTACCAGTCAACTACCAGTTGAGCTACGCAGGAAAACGTGACTGCCACTTGCCACTTTAGCCTACAGAAGATTTTTAGCAAAACCATTCCCTTATTTTCTGGTTGTATTCTAATAAACAGACAAATAATTGCACATCAATATATCTGAATCTAATAACGGCCTGTACTGTTGATGTTACTGAATGATTGGATGCGACTACTATACTCGACCCATTATAAAAACCTGCAACCCATAAATAATGGTATGGTAATGGTATAAAGCAATGGTATGTCACATTCAAAGAGCTTAACCAATCAACAGAGATCACTTACATATAGTAGCACTAAATGCCTGTATAATTCCAAGAGTTCAAAATGAACAACTGTTTTTGTGCAAATAACTATGACAGTGTCTCTCCACTACTTCATATACCTGCTCGACCATGTCAGTGAGTTCTTCTATAAATACTTTATATGACCTGACTAGAAGATGAGACAATGTGACAATCCCAAAGAGGAAAAGATGGCAGCATTCAGATGTTTTACTTGCGTAGGTCAACCACAGATCCAGTCATTTTAAGGCTTGGGTGTGATTTGATAATTTTCATGGGTAAAGACCTCATGAGTCAGTGACTCTTGCTCGGTAGGGATCGCAATCCAATATGCAATCCAAAACATGTCAGAACACAATTTATACTTAAACAATTTCTCTTCATTTTTAGCATTACTGCAGAGAAAGCTGTTAGTTGTCATTACCATCATGTGTACAGTCAATTTTCTTGTTCAGGTCATAAATACAGCCACAGTTAAAGTAACTGGGCAACTTAATTACATTAAAATTGCTTACACGCCATCGAAAAATAACATTTGTTTTTACCTCATCAAAGTAGCAAGTTCAAAGTGATGACTCATTTAACATGCAGAGACGCATACAATTTCATTTTGTCCAACAAAATGCAATATACAATGGAAAGTCCCCTCCGCCTTATATTTACTGTCAAAGACAACTCCCAAATTTTCACTGAATAGGAAATACAACGACACAGGAAACACAAATGTATTTAAGCCATTTCCTGGGACCTTCAAGCACGTATAACAACACTTGCAATGCATCAATTCTTTGTAGAGTCTGGTTGTGGACTTACATTGGTTAGGCGACATGCATTATCTTCCAAGTGTGTAGTGAACATTAGAGACACCCTGCTGAACAACCCTGATAAATAACGTAATCAACAACAACCCACAGCAAATTATAATCACTCTCCAAATCCTTTTTCAGCGTCAGGTGATTACTTGTCTCAAAAGCCATTTTTGTAATTATCTGTAATTACTGAAAGCGTCTCTTCCAGTTTCTCAGAATCAGTCGGATGCATGCGCCTCATGCCAGGATATTTGCAAATGTGAACTAATCATAATCATGTTGTAATAAACATGATTGCCATTTACAAACCGAAAAAAATGAGAACAAAATACCTTATGAACAATTTAGATAGTAATTTGTATATCTGAAAGCTGTTGGAAGTGTGTTGTTTGGTGCACACCTCGCTGCAAACATTGCTCAGAGATGCAGTGCATTGTGGGACTTTGCGCAGGTGAAAGCCAAGAAATCAGCCAGTCGGGGGTTCGGTCAGGTTGCTGTGGCAACCACACATGACATAGGTCTTGGCAAATGAAAGCAGAATGAGAGAAGAGCGAAGAACGCGAGGCCTAAAGCTGACAACAAACAGAGCGAGAGCGGAGGCAGCAGGGGGAGATTATCTCACAGCCGTCCTTGTTTGAAAACACTGCCCGTGCCCTCACACCAAAAAACAATGCCTCAACAAAGTGAAAGAATACTGTTTACGTAAAAGGAAGGGAGGGAGGGAGGATGGACTGCAAAAGTCTGAAGAAGAGAAAAAGGGAAGGAGGAGTGGAGCAATCAAAAGAGCCATAACAGAAACATGATAAGAATCTGTTAACAAAAGTGTTACATTTTCTGTCCAAATGTATTATGTCAGAATAACAGTTTGAGTCCATTAACATGACAGTCTGCAAATACTGGCGGATATTTATTTCATACTCGTAATATATTGGCAATAGTTTGGATGTCAATATAAAATGAAGACACTGTAAATACTGTGATGATTTTATTTGGTCTTGTTTGTTTGTGTGATTAGATTACATTTGCAACCATCCTGGATCATTTCAAATAATTAATATAAAAATTAAAAACATAATTAATATCATCAAAATCTTTTTTGCAATATTACCAGGTCATATTGCAAATATTATGCAGTACATGTGAACATGTATGCATCTGTTTTTGTGTATGCAGTTCACATGGTGATCACATGGTGAGTTTGTGGCTTGTGTACCATGTGACCCCAAGAGAACAGAAAAACAGAGAGAAAGAGACACACAGAGAGAGCGAAAAGAGAGACAGGCAACAGTACATACAGCATAAATACATAGTCAGTGAGTAGCTTACAGTCAGTGTATGTAAATGAAGTGACTGAGGCCGCACTCCCTCTGTGAGCTCTGAGGGCCCTTTCTCTTTCCTCATTTGTTCGCTCTCTCTCTAAAGACAGGGAAGAGCTGGGCTCACTTTGCGCGGGGGGTCAAGGGTCGTATCTTCTCTAACACACTCTGGGCCGTCAGCCAACTAGAGCAAAGAAAAAGAGCGAACTGCAGCCGCAGCACAGACAGGAGAGAGAGAATGAGAGAGAGCGAGACATGCTGTACTAGGGATGTCAAAGGAACTGGTACTTCAGAGCTTTTCATCACTTGAACTTGCTACCAAGTCTTTTGTCAGTATTGGTAGCATCAAGTACTGACACCGGTTAGGCGTCGGACTGACAGGCGGCTGCATCTGAACGCTCGTATGCACATGTGCATGTGTGCCTCACAAACAGCACTCGCAAGGCTGTGGCTGCACTCACTTGGGGATAGTCAAATGTAAAGAGGCGGGACAAAACAAATAATTTGCCTCAAAATATCAAATCTGTGCAACTAGGCTGCAGTTTAAATGCAGCCTAACACACCTGTTGCTGTCTGTTAGGTAAGAGAAACATAGTGAGGGTGAAAAGCGAGACTGAGTGAAGGGACGTGGCACGCAACATGTTTACACATGCAGTATGTATAATAAGCACAAACAAAGACTGCTGCAGAAGGTGGTTTTTCATATTTCAAAGTTAACTACAGGTCCTTTTCAGAAAATTAGCATATTGTGATAAAGTTCATTATTTTCTGTAATGTACTGATAAACATTAGACTTTCATATATTTAGATTCATTACACACAACTGAAGTAGTTCAAGCCTTTTTATTGTTTTAATATTGATGATTTTGGCATACAGCTCATGAAAACCCAAAATTCCTATCTCAAAAAATTAGCATATATCATCCGACCAAGAAAAGAAAAATGCTTTTAATACAAAAAAAGTCAATCTTCAAATAATTATGTTCAGTTATGCACTCAATACTTGGTCGGGAATCCTTTTGCAGAAATGACTGCTTCAATGCGGCGTGGCATGGAGGCAATCAGCCTGTG
>JBAJNP010008653.1:0-18094 GCA_036877545.1 Yasuhikotakia modesta
ATTAATCACTGATGATTCAATAATAAACATTATAATTGGGCATCTATCCAGGTCTGTTTTGTAGTCAAACACTTTCAATATTATAATGATTTGATTTCCTGTGTCTGGACTGCAGTGGAGGTGTGATGCTGTACGTTTTTGCATGCTGCAAATTATGACAATTGCCATGGTCTGTAGCATCAAAGCCTAGCCCTCTGAACCCACCAGCAAGACAGACATTTGTGCTGCACAAATTGCATTAACTAGTCATTTTTTACAGCCCCCTTTGCATCATTCCCATAATTCCTCTTTTGAATGTCTCTGGGAAAACAAAACTACACAAATGACATTTATGATGTGTGTGAGGTTTGCTTTTGTGGCGCTAATCTAATTCCAACCAGGAACTCTATTACAGCTGAACACCACACCTAGTTTTAGTCATGATCTCACTCTGACGAAGCAAAGCATCAAGGAAACTGTTCTCATTCTCTGTAACGTTCTCGGTTCTCCAGACAGGCCCAGACAGCACATACCTGCTGTTTCAGGAAATTCCTCTCCAACAGTTTGATACATGACAGTCGATACAGTAGTGTTCCATTTCATATTTTCAAGATGGTTGCACATCTGGGAATTTTTTTCTTTCCTACTCTTAGCAGGTCAACACATTTTCCGTCCATTTATTATGAGTGCCGGTGCGGAACGGCTGTTTACCTGCTGTTCCTGGAATCGGTGGTGCTGGGGAAGAGAAAGCGGAGACTCCTGTCCCGGTGTGCTCCGAACGCGAAGGGTGCCCTGTCTGGTCCGGTCGAGCGAGCATGGCCGAGGGGGTCGACGTTGGCTGCGCTGGTGCCACGATTTGAGCTCCTCTGACACCACCTGCCTGGGCAGGCCTCTGGTCGGGTGGTGGGAGTACTCTCGTAGCGACGGTGTTCGAGACAGTCTCACGTGGGCTGGTAACACTCTGCAACTCCGCTGCTGGTGAGGCGGAGCTTCATTATAACAATACTCATAGTGGCCGTTGGAATAAACAGGAGAAGGAGCCTGATGGCTTATGTATGACCTTCCGCTGTCCATGTCTACAGGATGGCCCCACCCATCCTCTACATACCCCCTGGTAAAACTTGGTGAGGACTGGTGCTGGTACTTATTGTAGAAGTTTGTGGGGGAACATCTCTGCGGTACGCAGTTGTCGGCCAGGCTGGCGTATTGGTAACCGTACTGGGGCTGGTAGGGCCATGGCAGCTCTGTGGGGAGTTCCTGACAGGGTGAGCTGGCGTACGATTGGACAGAGTGCTCAGAATTACTGTCCTCAGAACTGGAGTAATACAGGGGGCTTCCCATGTTCAGTCTCATAGGGGAGTAATCGCGCGACGGCACGGCGAGCTCGGTTAACCGTCGCCTGGGGCCTCTCGAACGTCCATGCTCAAGATCCAGATCTCGAGGGGGATCTGTGTTGGGAACTCTGTCAAAACCCAAAATGAATCGATTTGTTAATGAATTAGTCAAGATATGAGGCACCATAACATCACAGATTATGATAAAGCTTGTGACTAATGAAGCTTCAGTGAGGGAATCAGAAGCAGACCTGAGGGACTGTCCCCGCCGCAGGTGCATCTCTGGAGTGGAGGGAGCACTGCAGGACTGCGTGTGCCGCAGGGCTGCATGTGCAGGTATCGGCAGCGGCAGCGGCAGCCCAGCCTCCGTGAGACAAACCTCCAGAGGCGGCAAAGTGGGAGTAACAGCAGGGCTATGGAAAAAAAACAAAACAAATTGCTTTGATTATACAGATGACACAACTACTTAAAATCACAAGCCTGTATGTTTCCTTATGACGTACTAATGTGACAACAATACATGTGTGCCATAAATCAACTGAAGAGAATTACAGAAGAGGAGGTGTGGTTAAACCCACCCAAATTACTAAGTGCTGGATTAATGACTAGTTGTGACATATTTGCTTTTGAAGGCCATGGCTTTACACGTTCTATACATGGTAGACGCCATCAGTCAAAAGTTTGGTCAAAACATCTCATTGCTTATAATTACCACTGTAGAATAATAGTAAAAACATCTAAATCATAACATGACAAAGATGAAAGAATGAGAATTATTTAGGGACCACAACTTTAAACAAGTAACATTATATTATAGTGCCTTTTAAAAAGCCACCCTTTATGGGTGCCAACAGCTGCAAACTAGGATACTATACACATATACATATATACATATATATATATATATATGTGTGTGTGTGTGTGTGTGTTTGTGTGTATATATGTGCACACACACACAAATATATCTATATATAGATATATAGGGACCACAACATACATACATATAATTACATATATAGTCACACATTTAAAAGGCAAACAAACCTGGATTTGGTGCTGCCAGAGTGAGACTTCTTCTTTTTCTCATAGGGCTGGTCCAGACTCGACTCGGCCCACGGGGAGTTCTGAATGGGGGCAGGTTCATGATCTGGTACTGGACTCTGGCAGGGGTGCAAGTTCTCCAGGGACTGTGGGGGGGTTTGGTAGAGAATGGCCTCAGGGGGTTGGTAGGAGGGACCTGTGGGTGTATGAGGTGGGGGATGAAAGCTGCTCGGGGGTTGAGGGTCCACAGCTGGGGCGGGGGGCTCTGAGGAAAACTGGGAGGACTGACTTGTCAGCTCCTCTGAAATGTGAACGATAAAGAGGTTTTTGTCAACACCTAATGTTTAGGTTAACATTTCTATGTATAAATAGATACAGGTCAAGTTCATTTCTAATACTATTTATGTCCTGAACAAAAGTTTTTTTAATTGAAGTATTATTAAAAGTACCAAAATTTAGTAAAGTCATTTCATTATTATGAGGCCATGAAAATTATCATCATCTCAGGAAAAATAAATGTATAGTTAGTTTAGTTGACATGCTATTAATAGATGTTTTAAATGGACACTTCTGAAACTAGTTACTAGTAACTACTAACTTTTGACACATCACATTCTACCCACATTCGTTTCAGGAACATCTTGAAACACATCTTGAAACAAACACAAGTACAAACATGGTTTTCTCTTACCCTCATCGAGCACAGCTGAATCTGACAATGAGCTATCATCTGAAGTGCCTTGATACAAAAACAGACAACATGAGAACAAGATAATCAAGGTAGATACGATCCTAAATTCAACAGACAAACTTTGGAAAAGTACTTCACAAAACAGGCTTACAAAAACCTTCTCTGTGTAGCCTTCTCACCTCTCTGTGTAGTCATGCCCGGGCGCGGCGAGGAACGGCCGTGTTCCAGTCGCAACCTGAAAACAGCTTCCTGGAGATCTTTCAGTTTCTTCTCCTCGCGCTGGTACTGCTGCAGACGGCTCCTTTTTACCGCCTTGCCGAGATGTTCCTCTTGGCACAGCCTGTGAGCAGCCACATATATCTGCTGCTGCAGGGCCAGGTTAGCTTCCACCGAGCTCAGTTCAGAGTTCTGCACATCAAACATTCACATCAACTTGATTGGATGGAGTTGGTCTTTGAAACAGCCAACGGTTGTCTAGATTGGTTTTAGTTCTGGAATTATGTAAATGAGGTGAATGTTACCTCAGTTCTTTGTAGAATGCTTGGCTCATCAAGTTTAAAAGCGGCTCCGATGCGCCGGCGAATCTGAGGAGGCTTTTCTCCAGGTAATAGTGGATAGTCAGAGGATAAATGTCCTGTGAGCTCCTAAAAGACATTAACAGGATCATACAAAGAAGATCATTATATGGGATTTTCCAACAAACCCTGAAAAGCATTTTGGACACTTAAAGCAAATTTGTAATTTGTCAGCACAATTGTGAAAAAATCCTTTAATTAAACGTGTCCATGTCCCAAACAAGTTATTATGAACAAAATTCCTGTTTCTCCAGTGTGAAACTTTTCAGCGAGTCGAGACAAGTTACAGATTTTAACCGCTACATTATGCAAGACTGTTGTTTCAAAGATTTCTTCCTTACGCTCCTCCAGGAGCCCAACCTGCCAAACTAAACCTGCCATCTTCTCAAAATCCATGCCAGCATACGTTTAGATACAATTCTCTCGGAGACAAAAACCGCAGGCCCACAGCTTTTAATGAGACACAATAGGGGTGAATCCTTTCAGGAGGGTGATACACACTCTCGTTTCCTTGGCGAGACTTAGGGCCTATTGTGACATCAGTGTCATCAGAGAGACACCTGGACAAGCCCCAGCAGGCAACTCCAACAGGAAACAGGATGATGCGTTTGTGTGACCTAACGTCTTGCTTGTGGGACTCATTTATGAAAAAGCCTTAGTGTGATGAGACAATCTGATAGAACAGACTTTTGGTGGCCTGGTCACTGTTTCAAAACCAGAGTTTGCTTGAAAACGTGACATTAGAAAATTAGAAGAAAAATGTTCTCAAGTTAAATAAACTGTGTATTTAATGGTTCACTTCAATGTTTGACTTGCTTAAGGTTATTTTGGGCTAAAAATAGGTTCTTGGATGGTATCAGCCTTCAATGGAAGTCCCCCTTAATTTCCTAATCGCAGTATAAAGGCTTATCTCAGAATGTTTGGTGGATCTGTGTGTGTGTTTATGAGAGAACATAGTGACTCACAGCCTCTCTGATACAGAGTTTCTTGAGCTCCAGTAAGCACAGCTTCAGTCTGTCCTCCAGCGCCTGCTGCTTCAGTTTCATGGCGCGAGTGTGAGTGTTCACATCCTTCATCACTATGGTGGGGCTGTCAGGACCTACAACACATGAAGAAGAATATGACTAATGATCTTCAATAAACTCACAAATACAGTATCTGAACTTGAAGGAACTCAAGTATGTTGATTTAAAATCAGTGTTTATACAGATTCATAACATTCACAAATACTATCACACACACTCATACTCAAACACTCATACTCACACACACACACACACACACACACACACACACACTCACACACTTTCTGTCTGAAACTGAAGTAGACTTTCAGGAAACTAATAATGATACACAACTGTGATATAATCAAAAATGAAACCAAAGGTGAAAACTGGTGGTTTACCGTCACTGACAATGTGTGAACGAACGACAACAAAGGACTGACTTTTTGAACATCATGCAAATGCCTCTGGCATGTCCGGAGGCATTATGTACAGAATTCTTTAACATACAATTCTAATTAATGGTGTGAGACCACACACAAAGAGAGCGAAGACATAACAGATTCCGCTTCGCAGCAAAAAGGGGATTTATGAGGTCTAGATATTTGTGTGAAACGCAGACAGCACATAGTAGCTCTTAATCTGTGTGTAAAAACGCTGTGAGCGATTCTGCCGGCTTTTGTCAAACCAGCTTTAGTTTGGTTGCTTCAGATTTAACTGTTACACCCTCAGAGGTGTAGCATGAATCATGCTTTTACAAAGGAACTAAAACCAAAAGCTATGAGTGCGTATACCTGACACAATTTGCTGAACCTTTTAAACTGTTTTTCTGGTAACTCCTCTTACTGGGGCCAATAACACTTTTAGAAAATTAAAGCAGCAATCTTTAACTTTTGTTGGGGTTTAAAATGACCAAAAAAAACAGTATACAGGCAAGCAACAGATCTAAATTATCTTCTTAGCTTACCCCGATTCGCAATGTTAAGCTTATAATAATAAGGATTAATAACTTGAGCTGTTGGGTCTGTGAAATGCCAGTTTAGCTTCATTTGAATTTAACAAACATAAAATTACCTGAAATTTTGTTTTACACAGATATGGCAACAGAAAGGTGAACGTTGCAGATTGCAGCTTTAAATGTGGATTATTATCAAAAATAAACCAAAAACTGTGGAACCCTAATGATACAAATTTATAAAACATTAATGTTGTACACCTGGCTATATAGATATAAAATATACGGCTGTGTGCATTGCAGTGTGTTGCTACGCAACCAGGCCGTGTTTGAACTGAATTGAGGCTGGACTTACCAGAATGCAGAATAACTCCACTATCAGTGTCACTGATCTCCTCTTTTCCTTCCATGTCAGCTAGTCAAGTGGCCTTCGAAGTGAAACACTTGCTTTTCTCTTGCTTTCCTATTTCCTAAAAAGTGAACGAAAAGTTTATTACACTCACCAGAGACCAATTTAACAGTTCAAGCCTAGATGAACAAAACCAGCCTCATGGAACCACTCAGCCCCTGAGCCGTGAAGCGTCTCCTGACCCAAAGCCACGGGGGTCAAAGCAGATTCCAGGAGACTAAATCTAGCAAACAATAGTTTTCACAAGGCTACTAAAAATCGCGGTCTAACTACGCCTCACAGCTATGCACCGTCAGCGGGGGCTTAGGGTGAGGCTAAACTGGGAATACTCTGTCCAGTTGCATCCGAAAAATGTCCATTTCCAAGAGGAACAAGGGTGTGTTGTGTTTAGCTTGCAATGCTGGAATCCTCGCAACAGAAGAGGTTAATGAAGAGGGTTTGCTTGCCCCACTGCATCCGCTTGTAATTAATTAACCTCGATACGGATTTAAAACAAGCGACTTTATAAAGTTAAAAGGCAACGTGATTAGCTGCAGTTTGATGTGTGTGTCATTCGATAAAGTCAAAAGACATCTGAGAATTACCTACATGTGTAAATATGACTAATTAGCATGCGTGAACATGACTAGAACAATCTGTTACACCTGTAAGCGGTTATGCCCAGTTATGATAAAACAACCTGCTGTTCCACTTCCTAACAGGGGGGCGGCAATTTATTAAACTATTTCCCTATAACTAAAAAATAAAACGCAGAATGTTCTTTGTGGTGTTTCTCAACTGTTACCACAACGTGTGACATCATAGCTGTGCTAAAGTTCAGTCCATTAGCGGTTTGTGACACATATGTTCAGTAAATGGCGTCTCTGACAAATCCAAGAGTCTCAACAGTTTCCCGTCTGCCGGAATGAAGTGTTATTCTACGTCATGATGACAACGTTTGAGTAAACTGTGAATATCTACAGCTGGGACAATGATTAACAGATGTTAGATATTAGATCAGCTGTCCCGTCACTGAACATGGATTATTGCCATGCCTTTATTACTCTGAAACAGTGCATGACTGTCACATTCTCACACTGACATGATCTTACTGTAATTTACAGTATAACATTCCCATCATTACAATCTTTAACAAGTTGAAAATAGAAGAATGAAACCAATAAGGTAAATCAATTTCATTACATAGTAGCCGAAACCATAACTAATGCTACAAAAAACTTAACTTACACATTATTAATAAGCTATGTTGACTTTGTGTTTTTATAAAGACAATAAATTACTTAAGAGCGAGGTTTTGAAACAACACTAAAACTATTATAAATATAAATTGCAATAAGTTCAAGTCATTGCCAAATGAAGCAACTTTTAAACTAAACATGATGTCATTAATACAAACAACACAAATGTTCGCTGTTATTAATACCTGCTTTACTAAAGTGATTGAAAAATAAAGATACTCACATATTGGAATAACAATGATTTTCTAAAGATGAGTTAATGTGTATCATGTAGAGTGCATGAGTTGATGAGATGTGTAGCTCAGTTCCACGCAGCTCTCTGAATGTGTGCCGGTCTGAGTTGGTGTTGTGAAATAAACCTGGGTGTGACTTGTGCACACCTGCAAGTGCACGTGATCCTAGCCACAGCGGTGCGCTCTCCCTCTCTCTCGCGCTTTCTCTCGCTCTCCCTGCTCTTGGACACATTTGTAGAGACTTGACGAATGTTACATCAATCCCAACTCCTGTTGTGTTTCTTATCAGCACGTTCACATACTGGCACGTAGGAAGTGATAAATTCACACCATATAAGGTGAAACATGCTTAGTTCTGTAGCGCCTAACAATAAAACTGATTAAAAAGCACATCAACGATATAAAATATGAAATAATATAAATAACTGCATGCTCCAGCACATCTTACAATTACAGTTTTGCTCTGTCTGATTTTTTTTTTAAGTACATGAAACCAAAATGTAAAACTGTTGTAAGATCCTGCTGCCCTCTCCTGGATTTATGAAAAGTCCTGCATTAAGGTTTAATACAAGCTATACAGTTAAACTGATCACCCCTTACAATGACAACAAAACATTTAAACAACCAACAAACTAACCTCTAGTTCCTACTGTAATGCAAATGCTGTCGCCATGGATACAGTAGCCCCAGTGAAGCTCTGTATAGACGGTCCTTCCACTCTGACATTATGACCCATACAGAACCATCCCACACACACAGATGTGAAATAGTTCTTGGGAGACGCAACACCTGCCGTTTTCACGCATCGCTCGCATATATTCAAGATCCTTGTCTTCACACAGGCTCTCCAAGAATGCTGGTAAATGCCTATAGGAGCCGTCGCAGTTGCCAGACAGGCTGGTATCAACTAACAAATTACCAAGGAAACATGACTGCTGGAGATGCCAGGATCTGATTTTACAACTAGTCCCCACCAGAAACTTTCCAAAGTCCATAAGTATCATTTACATTTTACATTTATTAATTTGGCAACTTACAGTGAATTCAATACAAACTTTTTTAATCAGTACTTGTATTCCCTAGAATCAAACCCACAATCTTTGCGCTGCTAACACAATGTTCTACCAGTTAAACTACACGAACACATAAAAAAAACAAGTTATTTGAAGGATCTGATCATGTTGATGCTAATATTTTATAACAAGCACCAATTAACTGTTGGAACTGTATTCTGACTTAGAATCACTTCACTTGCAGAAACCACTACTTGCACAACTATGGGCTGGGCTCCACAAACGCTGAGCTGAGCAGTGAACTCTGAACTGACAAGATTTAGCTACAAGACTTTTTTGTAGGAAGTAATTGAGTTTTGTGGATCATGTTATTTGTAAAAAAAAACAACCACTGGGACTTCCCAACAGAAGCCAGGCCCCTGAAGTCTGCTATTACAGACAACTCAGGAAAGCTATGTTGACCACAGCTCACAGTACTGAGCTGGGAACGTTCCTGGAACTACACTAAGCACAGCACAAATGCACATTTTGTCTACAGCTGATTTAAAGAAACGCTAGCATTAGCGTGTATTCGCGCTTGTGAATCTGCTAACTACCAGGGCAGAACATATTAACTAGTTTAACCAAGTTCATAGATTAAACAATTATAAAAAAGCAACAGCTAGAACCAGTTATTTGCTGTTAAAAGTAGAAACTAAGGAACTAAAGTTCCTTAGGTCATGTGAACTCCAGAACTAAAGTTATGCAGACGCAGCTGTGTCCAAAACTGACAGCAAGAGCAGAGGTGGGCCACAAATCTAAAGCAACAAACTGATCAAGACTGTTGTGAGAGGATGAACTAGTTTAGTTAGTGCTACATCCACTGGATTTCCATAGGATTAGCTATGTGAACCGAACGGGTTCCCGTCTACAAATTAGAGTTGATGTTCTATGGGAGCCTGTAGATTCATATCTGTCCTCTTCCAGGGGATGTGGGATGTGTCGGATTAGTGCACATGGGAGCCGGAGAGAGTTTTATTATTGCGAGGATCTCCCCCATCCTGCTCATTCACACGGAGCTCAAACACACTGGGAAAACCAGTGAACTGTGTCGGTTTGCACATTAACCTTAGCTTAGGAGCCGTTCACACTGCATGCGCAAACTAATGTATAGGAAAAGATCTGTAGCTGATCTATTGTGGGTTCAATGCCTGGGAACACATATTGATAAAATGATTACATTGTAGCCTTGAATAAACGCTTCAATGCACATTCAATTTTACTTGGATTGTAACCAAAGTGACACTTTTCGGTCAAAATAACATTCCAAAACCATCTTGTGATGCAAAAACAACACTGCAATCTTTAACCCTGAGGAAATGTTATGAGAAACAGGAAGTCCCTTAAACTTGGCTTTAAATATAAGCTACATGCTGTTTGCACCACTGTCAGTAATTTGTGACTTGCAATTACTCCAAACTAGAATCTATCATAAGATGGTGCATAATTACAGTTCTGGCTGGTGAAGCTGAGAGGATTCCTGGGGCCTGGGAACACCACACCCTTGCATTTGGTACTTGTGTGGCTGTGTTGCTTCTCCAGAGCCTGAAAATTGATTTAAAATGAGCCAAAGTGCAGATGGATTCTCTGATGTGGACTTTAAGTGTCTCCTCTGGCTTTAATTCCACCACCAGCACTGCGGCACAGCACGAATTCCTCGGGCTGCAAAACTCTGGAGTGCTTTCTCTCAATATGTCACTAAATACTGCAGCAAGACTCGGCAGATGAAACGGACCTCACAGAGGCAGGCTAACCCGCTCCGCTACACTGGGGTGGTATTTCTGTTGGGGAAAAACGTTTGTGGCTACCTCACACATGCTGAATATAATCATTATAATAACCAAGTAGTGGAAACACAAAGAAGTACAAAAGACTGAGGTGGGCAAGCGCACAATAATTTGGGGAGCGTAATGAATGTAAATTAGGTTATATTCTGCATGTCCACAGCGCATCTGAACCACAGTGGAAAATTATGAGTGCATGTACCGTGACTAAACGGTTATGTAGGGCAGCACTGATATCTTCATTATGTATTCCTCATGAAAACAAAGACTTGTTTTAATCTTCTCTTCTTTATCTAGGGGGAAGTCAGATGTTTCTTTAAAATCAGTGTGTTATGGTTATATTATGGCTTTGGCCTATTCCTGTTTAGTCTGTTACCACAGAGAACAGATATATTACATGTACAACTGTTTAATAGTAACGCATCTTGCATTTAATAACTATTTCTGACAAATTACTTCAGGTTTACAAAGTTAAGGATTTGAAATTATATTCCCGGATGTCACTTAAGACCAATACCAAAGGGGAAACTGGGAAGTTGTAAATTGAGCAGGAAACCGTAATAGTTGTTCTGGTACAACAAGACACCACAATGAGACACCAATCACAGTTTGTTGACATATGACACACAAAGCCTTTACAACAGAGAATAACACAGTACAACACATAAAAAGATGAGCTTTTGTGACTTGTTTTCTAGAAAATTGAAAGACAATGTGTTGCCACACAAGCAGACAGAATTATAACATCACTACAGTGCCTGACATTGTATGAGGACACGTCCAGAGGTGCTAATGAGAGCGTAAAACTGAGCTGTCGACACACACACAATACACACACGCTGTTTGGCTCCACTTTGGCCGACCCTGGCTATGAACCAACAAAGCCACAGATTCCGGAGGTATTCACATTCACTGGTCTACACTCCTGCCCACTCAAACCCCTCTCTGGTTAAAACTGGTCACTGTGCACAGAAATTTACATGAAGAATCAAAAGAACTGGAGGATGAATGAGACTTCAATGGGGTAAAAGCTTTTGTCTTTAAAACCATCAAACCTATAAACCTCGACTAGAGAAATCCGCGTTCCTGTATAAAAAAAATGAATGGCGTGTAAAGCAAAATCCCTTTTTACTGTGACACAATGCAATCGTGCGATTCTCACGTGTGAATACTGTGCATGTGTCTCTAGGGCTATAAACAAGCATTGCAACTTCTCTACACAGTCCACACTACACTGTACTTCCATATACACGACAATCACGAGTGCAAAGACAAATCGTAAATATTTGCTAAACTGAATAAAACGAAATAAAAGCAAAACCGTGTCTGTTAAACGTGTTGATTTTTCCTATAGTAATTTTAAAATGGGAACAGTGCGTTAATGTTGCTTTGCACCGAACTGATCTGTTGTGCAATTCGAAGTGCTTTAAAACTAAATAAAGAAAAACATGGAAATACTTTTACTTTTAATACTTTTTTTTCCAAATGTGCAATGCTGAGCATAGTTGAGAACAGTTTGTAAACTTTCTGTCTTAAGCCCAAAGTGCATGTATCTTACGCTGCGTTCGTCTCGGTGAAATAAATCGATTCAAGAAAAATATAACCATACCTCTTGTCTTCATAACAACGGGAAAACCGACGGAGAACGGTCAAAACTTCAAGCGACGCATTTTCACGGGATATTATTTATCCACGCTTTCCCCACCGCCGCATTCCTAATGGATGTAACCGAGACGCTAAGGAATGGGCAATACCAACAACAAGAACTAACGGTGTTGCTTCGCACGTAGATTTTCCGAATGGATACCGACGATACAGAGCACGTTAAATCCACATGAGATGCCTAAAAAAGTGCGATAACTATCGTTACACGATGCGTGTTTTAAACCACCACTTTAACGCGAACGAACCACCGTGCCCCCCTCCACGTCGCAATGAAACGTCCCTTACCCCTTCAGCTTTATCACAGCGCTGAACACACATGCAGAGCGGCGTGCACGTTTAGACGCTGTTGTATTACCGATCTTAATCGTTTGCAAACGTTTGATGCGTTCCAAACGATGGGAAATAAGGGCTCGTGCATGCATGCAAAGTTGCATGTTTTGAAAAGGCAGTGCACGCATAGTGTTACAGCCATTACGGGACTGCGGTACGCGGCAGGGTGCTTGTGTCTTTTATTAACATATGAAAGGTTTCACCTGAAAAGACTGATTCACAGTAAATGGCCAGGAAACGGTGTGAAAAACAGAGAAAGGTGAACTAAAGCTGCCAGTCTGGTGCAAGATCCAAATTGCATTTAAGAATTAAATATAATTAAGTTATATAAATAACGTTTCAGCACAACTATCAAATCCATTATTTTTTATGCAGAACGATAAACGGGGCATTTGTACTTTGGAAAAGCGCAGAACGTGATTTCACATGCGTGCCGCTAGGGGGCAGCAGCGAGCTGTGACGTTTTTCTCATACTTCAATCTGAAAAATACAAAGTAACAAAAGGTCAGACTCATCTGTATTTAGCTATTAAGCCACATTGTAATATCGATTATTATACTTTAATATTGATTACAGCACATGATGTTGAGACCAAATGGTGCACATACCCATGGGCAACTTTTTGCAGTCTAAGTTATAGAAAAAAACTGTATAAACAAATGTGTATTTATAGTTGGGTTTACCAGAGACCTGATTAGATCTTTCTGAGGGCCCCTCTAAAGAAAATACTGCGTATGGTACGTGTAAAAATGGTCTGTTTAGTACTTATCAGTTATGTGCGATTTTTCTCTGGGGATGCGACAAAAAGGTCTTCAAAATAAACCAGTTTCTCTAGGAGGGGGAAAATAAACGTTCTCACTGTTATTTTACCAAGTGAATAAATTAACTCTGATCAGCTGAAGTTAATGGATGCTATGCAAACAATCATCTTGGACCAAGTTGTACCACAAAGATTCACAGGCTATCAGCACAGAAACTGACACACTCATCTTGTGAAAATTAGTGAACAACACCATATTATCAAACAGGTCTCAAACAACTTATCACCCCATATTAACCATAATACACACATATTTTCTCCACAAACAAATGTAGAATTAAAAAGGTTATATCTGTCCTGTACAAATCTGTCTTGTATGATAGCTTTATGCAGTAGATGTTGCTTTTTGTGTCTATTTTAAATATCATGCAATTTATTTAATAAACAACATGTGTGTGATGACCTGAAAATGTGTGAAAATGTTCCAAGTAGTGATAAATGCTGATGACAAACTCCTTGTCTAGACAAAAGCCACAAAGAATCACACGATCAGACCGGTGCAAATATAAGTTTTTAACTTCACAGCTCTTTTCTCATTTCCTATGATGTTATCAGTGACTCTTTTGAAATGTTCCACGTATTTTACACAAGCAAACAGATTGCTTAATTGAGGCTGGAAATTTGTTTTGCTGTGACAGAAACAGTCAAAGCAGTATAAATAGTTTGTTTGAACAGTATCATGGGTAAGGGCCGCTGGCTGCAATAAATATATATAATTAACAACACAGATAAATACAGATAGAAACTGAAAGTATATTCATTTTGCTACCTGCATAAATAAAAAACTGATTTTATTTTCACACTGCATGCCAGCCTTTCAGTTTTACTAATTGTAACAACCTTCCTGTTGTTTCTGCAGCTCTGTGGACAGTTAAACAGGGTATGATAAATGATTCACAATCAAACCGAGAGTAGCTTGCCAAAGCTGTAACTGTAATGCATGAGAACGTTTTAACATTAACATTCTCACCATTTTTTTCTAAATTAACTTAAAGTGCGGTTGGACTTTGTGGGTTTTGGCCGTTGTAAAAGGTGAGCAAAAAGATAAAAGGGGATCAGCAATGGGTCACAACCTATTTTGTACAAAAAACATGATCTTTGTTCAAGCAGGAGATGCTTTGGTAAAGTGGAACATTTTTAAACGACCACATGAAACAAGCCTGGGCTGAGTTATAGCGCCACAGGCCTAAGCATATAGTAGAACTATCTGCAACAGTTTGTCTCTACAACATATTTAGGCGCACTAGACATTTGAGAAATGTGGCCCAGATCCGTTACTTAATTAATTTATTATTTAGAACAACGTTAAACTGAAGCTCATATTAACTTGATCTAACTGATTATTTAGGTTAAAACTATCTGATTATACAAATTTCACACACAAGAGAGTTTATTTACTACACATACCATTACTACACATAGTATTAGTATACTACATACTAAGTGGAAATTGGAGTCTAGCACTAACCTACAATTAGATCACGATTTTTTCCACACAAAGGTACTGCGCCCTGGTAAACCAGTGAACTTTCAGAAACACCTCACTCACTCGACTGCTGAAATGAAACACAGGCTGGCACTTTTTGGGTTTTATTTTGCAACTGACTGATGTGCAAAATCCCACGTACAAAAACACACACACACTGTTTTTGTCTGTACGTTTCAAGTCATTGAACTTGGGTGTTACACACAAAATCAGACATTTGCAATTTGTGTTGCAGCCCTATATTTTTCAAGCAGGACTAACATAATATTTTCATTATTAGATAATTAACAGCCTGTTTAATCTTTTCTAAAGATAAACATTTTGACCTACATTGCCTTCTGAGGGATACATGTGAGAACCTCATTCTCTCAGACGCCTGATTCATTTCGAAGGGGAAGTTCGGTGCCCGTGTAACCAAGTATGAACCATTGAACTTTCAAAACTCAAGCAGCCCACACAGTTTCTCATAAGAAAATTTCTATAGAATAAAATGAAACATTTGTGATAAGATCATTGCCAGGCACATTGCCAGGCACATTTGTAGCGATGATGACCGGTGAGTGAAGGACGCCGCTTTCGTGCAGACGGACGGTAGGCACATTAGCTGTACATCCTATAAACAAATAACAGATCAAATGCATATGAAACGGTTTCAAAAATGTTTTTTTTGTTTTAATATTTGTTTTAAATGTCGTATTTTACATACAATGATAGTCAATGTCTGACCTAAAGAAAACGAAGGAGATTTTTTAAAATTGTCAATTATTTTATTGCTTAGCATGAACAACAAAAGACAAACAAAGAAGACATTTGCTTTAAGGTTGTTGTATCATCTATTTTGGCATAATATAAGCATAATGCAGCATTTTATGATAAGCATTATTGCTATACATTGATGAATTATCTTGATGTAATTACTTGATGCCTTCTATATTAATGTAGACGAAATTGATGACTTAAAATATTTCTGATCAAAGTAATGTATAAGCATGTATAAATGTGTTTAAGTCATTTGCAAGCACTACAGCAGTCGATATCGGTCACTAAATCAGTTTCACAAATACATGATGCATTTTTCATAACGAGAAATAAAGAATTGTATAAAACGCTGGTTTAAAAAACATACAAAATATTCTAATATATGCAATATTTAGTTCATGATTATTAATGCTGCCATTACAGAACAATAAAGCTTCTTAAATACATCTTGGCTTCATTTAGCAATTTCACTGATAAAAAACGAAAGTAGAAAAATACAGTTCAGTTCAGAACAGTTCAGTTCTTTTGAGTAAGCGAGAAAAGCCGTCCACGGGTGGATGCATTTCCAGAGTAGGTCTCAGAGGTGCCAGTAGATAAAGAATTAGACATGTAGCTTTGGTGTGAATCTCCTTGACCCAGGCAGCTACAGAACATGACGTAGGCTCTGTGTCTGAAATGATTGTCCAGAAACAGATAGATGGCTGGATTGACACAACTGTTGAGAAATGCCAGACAGCAGGACAACGTGAGCCCGGTATGGAAAAACACCTTCGTGTCCTCACTTTGGTCTCCTGCTCTCATCAGTGAGATTACTTGGATGCTTTTCAACACATTGAAAGGAAGCCAGGAGATCAAAAAGGCCGAAATGATGGTGAACACCATTTTGAGGGAGTGGCGTCGCCTGGCTTCTGCACGAGAGTTTGAGGCCAAGTGACAGTGACGCCGCAAGGTTACCAAAATCGAGCCGTAACAGACACCTAGAATCAAAACCGGTAGCAGGAAAGTTAGAAATATTGTGAGAAGATTCATTCCCTGGACTAAAGAGGATTTGGTGTCCTCAGAGCATAATTTATCCTCCGTCAACATCCGGTACACCAAAGATGGAATTCCCAGGAGAAAAGAAACTATCCAGACGATTCCACAGGTGAGCTGGACGCAGCTGCTGCTCCGGAAGAACTGGGAGTCCATTAGACGCACTACGGCCAGGTAGCGATCCACGCTCATGCACGTGAGAAAGAAAATGTTGGAAAAGCGATTGACGGCTATGATGAAACTGCTGATCTTGCACATAGGCTCCCCAAAGGGCCAAACAGAATGAAAGGTAGCAGATACAGCCCACAGCGGCAAGGTCAGGACAAAAATTAGATCAGCAATGCCCAGGTTTAGCACGAAAGTGTCCACAAGACGCCTGTTCTTCTTACGCTGGTTGCCAATGACCAAAATGACAAATAGGTTCCCGGAGAAGCCTGCAAAGAACATAATGAAGTACAGAACAGGGATGTAGATGTGGGACATGGGCAGCGGTTCCATTGGTTCAATGTTGCCATAGTAACCATCTGTAACGTTAATATCTAGATCATAGCTGAAGTTGTAATCGTCTTCAGAGTCGAACAGTGCCATCTCTGCGCTGCTTGCCATCCGTGCACAAATGATGGGCAGAGCACAAAAAAACCTAGCCTATCACATGCTTAGAAACCACAAACTGTGACAGGTTCTCTCTTTCTGTTTCCTTATAACTTTACAAATATATCACAAAGAGAGTTTCTGAGATATTAACACGGTTACTTATTTAACACCAATGTATTTAAGATATGATACTAAATGCTGTGTAATTAGTTTATCAATAAGCCAATATAGTGTATGAATTATGAAGTATTCACTTCCTTCATCACACAAAGACAAAACAAACACCACAGAAGAAGTAGAAAAAGAACCAAGACATCAGTTCATTGGCACCATTCAGTTGGTGAGATGTCTTTTATCCTTAAACTAGGCAAAATGACAGAAAACTAGACAGTCTACAGAGGTTGTTTTAGACTTTGCTTTTTTCTGTGGTTTCCTGGTGTAGCTTTACAGAAGCACCACACATTTTTTATCTTTCTTATAATATATTAGTTGTGTTTAGGCAAACTATTTAAACAGAATTGTTCAGCTCTTGATTTTTTTTAGCTTTCATTTCAACAAAGTTTCAACAAAATGCAATAGTTTCAACAATACGCAATGATCTAAATGACCGTGCAAAACAGCAATTCACATAAAATGTAATATTGTCAAGACACTATCAGCACAGCCTTAGGTATTAAAACCTTTTAAAGGAAAGTTCTGTTGACTATATTAGTGGTGAATCCAAGTGCCATATGGATGTAACAATATTTGCCATTATCACAGTAACAGATTCAAATAATTTCTCAAAATACATGTGAAAAAAGAACTTAAAATGCCACTGCATGCTGGTGTAGACTTAAATGAGATTTTTTATTTAAAAACATTGTTTATGCAGGGGCAAGGCGTTGATGTGGTTTCTTGTTTATGACTCATTGAGTATTTAGGCGGTTATAAAGTGGTTGCACACGCTGGCTATAATTGGGAGGGTTGGACAAAGATTTCCTGTGCGAAATAAGCAGGTACAGGCCACTCTAAAATACCACTACATATATATATATATATGAGAGAGAGAGAGAGTAGGGGAAGTTTAAATCTAGCTATTTACTTGTGATATCTCAAATCAATCTCTTTTAA
>JBAJNP010008654.1:0-19789 GCA_036877545.1 Yasuhikotakia modesta
AACACTAATAAAGGCTCCCTCCTCAAAAAGAGCCCTCCGGGAACGAAGCGAGCGCACAGGTAAACGCCCGCACTGCTTCGCTCCCAGGCAAACAACACACAGACGGTGTGTTAATGTACACACCGTCTGTACACACCCGCCCATAATGTAATGCGGGCAGCGAGAAACACACAGCCCGAAATGCTGCTTTTAAACACCACCTCTATCACTCTTTGCCTTGGCTTTAGGCTTGGTCATGCCGTCACCCCGCCTGTGACGACACGCCCCCCAGTTTGTGATTAGACACCTGTATCAGAGTGCATAAAAGCTGATGGCGTTCCCATAGCGTTTCGACGCAGGAATCTAAATTAACTTGAGAGAAAGAAGATGCAGACTACATAAGTCAAAGTTCCAATACTTTACTACTAAGTCTCTACTAAGAGACGTCTGTCTCACTGATAACTAGATTTTAGGTTTTGAGACACTGTCATATGGTTCTGTAGTTCAGTTTGTATTTTTAATACCAGGGTCATGGGTATCGTCCCAAAAGGAACACATGTATTGCTAAAATGTATCAGACCACCTTGAATGAGATGGACTGAATAAGTTACTATGAATGAAAGCACCTCCCAAAATTATAAATGTATGTGTATTTTTAAGGATGCTCTATATACATATACTTTTATCATTCTATGTTTGTAACTATAAACAGATGGGGTATAATCTTTTCACAAAATCGTTTGTGTCTAAACACTGGAATTGTTTTTGAGCTGGCATTAAATATATCAAGAATTGTGTTTTTCTTTTTTGGACTGGTATTAAGTTATTGAAACTTTGGTATTGTGAGAGATGATGAGACATGAGAATGGTGAGTGATGAGACATGGCCAAAGGTATCATAAAGTACATAAGGTTTCTAGCATTCACACAGGGGTTCATGGTTTACCCGCATAGCAAGCCATAAAAGCATTAATGCCCTCTCCTTTCACAAACATCCCATTTTTGCTGGGGTCGAGCTGATGGGCGAGGATAATTTCATTCAGCTTCTGCTGTAAAGTAAGATATTCCTCTGAAGACTTGGATACCTGAGTTACAAAGAGAAATGAAAATCATCAATGCTTTTTGTATGAAACATATGACTTATATTGTACAAAGCACTTCCAGTCTGATCTGACAATTAATAGGTCATCACATATATAAATTGTCCATTTATTCCTTATGTTATTCCAAACGAGGGCGTAGGTTTGGTCACAGGTTTGGTGGGGACACCAATACAACTCTCAGTAGTATTGATTCGGACTAGTACCTAGTGCCCCCCCCCCATAAACCTACACCCATGAATACAAATCTATACAACTGTCTTCCATGGAATGCAAAATGAGACGTTTAGCAGAAAGATCATGCTGCTCTCCTCTAAAGAATACAAGTTAAAGAGGATGGGTGCTCCAAATCTGACAAACACGACATAAGTTGTTTTTAATGAATATAATATTCTTAAACACTTACAGGTTTGAAAGGTCAAAAGGAGGAATAATATATATTTATATATATATAAATAAAAAATATGCAAACATATTTTATTTATTGGGTTAACAATATTTTTAATTTAATATGAAAAACAAATCAGCACCTGGTTAAAAAACTGCTCCACTTGTTCCTCTTGTTTTTGTGCTGTGGCCTTCAGGGCTTTCCTCTCTTTGTAACCTCTAAAATTGCTTTGGATTTTTATGGCTGCATGCTCCTCATCACATAGGCCTTTCTCAGCCTGAGTCGCCTTCTCTTCTTTTTCACTTGGTTTCTGGTTAATGTCTGTAATGTCCAAGACCTCCTCATTTTTCTGTTTGGCCTCTTCTAGGACATTCTGCTCTCTTCCTCTGGCTTCTTCCTTTTCTGCTTTTAGTCTCTTTCTTTCCTGATGACCTCTAAAGAGGCTCTGTAAAACAGTTGCTGCATGTTCTTTATTTGCACCTGATGAAATATCAACAACCTCATCTGACTCTAGCTCTTGAGGTAAATCTTCTAAAGGAGGTGGAAGGTCCTCCATGGCAACATCTAATTCTAAAGCCTTTGGTTCTGCCACATTCTCTTTTGCTTTTTTGTTGGGGACTTTCCCTTGTAGCTGAAGTCGTTTGCGCTCTTTGTGGCCACGGAAGTTGCTTTGAAGGACCACAGCAGCTTTGGCCTTTTTATCTTCTTCGGAGTGTTTTTCGAGTCGCTGTCCTGCTTCTTCTACTTCCATCAGCTGCATAAGTTCCTCTGGAGTTGGTGGATCTGGAATGGGCAACTCCTCCTCATCTGGCAGATTTGTCATCTGTTTATTTCCTCTAAAAGGCATTCTTCCCTCTTCCTGGAGTCTTTTACGTTCTTTATGACCTCTGAAGTTGCTTTGGATAACTGTGGCAGCTTTGGTTTTCTGTTCAATGTCCCCATCTTCTCCGGCAGCCTCTCTTTCACTCATCATATTCTCCTGCTCCTCTTCTTGAGGATTATACAGGTGTTCTCTGGAATTAACTTGCACTGCAGGGCTGGACAAGGAAACTGACAACTCATCTCTAGTTAGAATTTTATTTTGCTCTTGATGCTCCTTATATTTCTTCCTCTCTATGTAGCCTCGATAGTTGCTCTGGAGGACCACAGCAGCCTTTTCATCAGCATCATTTGTTTCTACTTCTTTATGTGATAGCCTTTCTGATACTGGACCAGATTTTTCTGGTGGGACCTCTGTTGTTTTTTCGATATTCTCTGCCTTTTCCTTTTGCATGGCTTCCCTGTGTAAAATAAAGTAATTGTGTCTATTATTACAATGAATATTGTAATGTTATCACATGTATTTTGAACATAAGAAGTATATGAAATAATTTACTTCTGAACACGGCTGAATTGCTGATCAATGAACTCTTACTCTTTAGCACTGAAGTATAAATGTGGCTAGTGTTTGCTCAAACTCTGTTTATCCGATGCATTCTTAAAAGATGGAGTAATAATAGTTCTTACTTTTTCATTTGGAAGATCTTCCTGTATTTGTGCCCTCTGTAATGGGCCTGGATCGTCACAGCAGCTTTGTTCTTGTCATCTCGTAACTCCTTGTATTTGTGCCTTGCCAGATATCCTCTGCACACTGCATGGAGAACACATGATTAAATGATCATTGGTTCTCTACAAAACATATTAAATGTTTTTGTCAATACATTTTCATTTGTTGTGGCAGCACACTTAAATCTTATAAGCCTGGTAAAGGTTGATGGCAACACACAACACAGCTTTTATCATCAGCCAGCAACATGGGATGCTGGTAGGATGTAGCAAATTCATCAAATTTGAGTCTTTAACATTTTGCATTTTAAATCTGGTCATGTTAACTTGACATGAGCTTACCTGACTGTAATAAAACAACACTTTGTTTTTTTTTCTCCAAAATCTTCTGGAATCGTCTGAAGGCTAGCCAGCTGCGTACATATGCCTGAACCAGGATAATTCGGTCTGTGGTTTGTCTTATCATCAGATTCAGTTGCTCTACATGATAGTACTTTAGAAAGACCTGGACATGTATACAAACAGATTCTTGTAAGAACTCTAGCCAATTAATGACTGAACCATGCAGTGTTTAGCCCAAAACACACCTAAACAGACTAATCAAGGTTACTAGACAGCTGAATTTGACCAGGGTTGCAGCTAAAGCCAAATGAAGTGGCCCTCAATGGCCAGAGTTAGGAATGTCTAAACTAGCCAATAATCAAAGAAACACCTTCTAATTGATTATTTTTACTGACACACCTTTGTTTTGCCCAGAACCCAGTTCTCTAGTTCAGCCTTCTCCAGAATAGCAGCACAGGTCTCTCGTCCTATTTCTGGCTCCTCATTTGCCCGAAAAGCTAAAATGGAATACCTGATAAAAATAAAAAGCTGCTAAAGATTCATCCTTGCATTATTGAGGTGCATGGCGTCTTTTGTTTAGTCATTATAGAATATGAGAGATTTCTGCCACTGCTGGTGCTAAAGCCAGACCACAAAATGTCCCCCCAATGCATACAGGTCCTTTTCAGAAAATTAGCATATTGTGATAAAGTTCATTATTTTCTGTAATGTACTGATAAACATTAGACTTTCATATTTTTTTTTAGATTCATTACACACTTCAGTTGTGTGTAATGAATCTAAAATATATGAAAGTCTAATGTTGTGTCAGGGGCCACACCCATCCTCGGCCTCGCCTGAATCATGGCATCTAGTTCCAGAGGGGCGAAGAGGTCCACTTGGGCTTGCTCAAAGATTTTCCAAATCTGCTTCACCACCTTGGGGTGAAGTCTCCATTCCCCGGGCCTCGGCCCCTGCCTTGACAGAATGTCTGCTCCCACATTGCATCGACCGGGGATATAAGCCGCTCTCAGTGAGCGAAGCTTCCCCTGTGACCAAACCAGGATCTTGTGTCTCAATTTGCAAAGAGGGCACGACCGCAGACCTTCTTGGTGGTTGATGTATGATATAATTGCCGTGTCGACCAACACGTGATGGTCTCTCAGGTCCCAAAAACCTTGGGCTGGGTGGACATTCATGACCGCACCCAACCAGTAAGGGATGCATCTGTCACTAGCATAACGTGGCAACCAAGATCTCCCAACACTGGGCCCTGAGAGAGGAACCAGTGTGTCCTCGTAATCAGCAGGAATACTGGTAGTGTTCCCATAGCGTTTCGATGCTGCTCGAGTCCCTGAAAGGGAACGCCAGTCCTGCTTTTCAGCAAAACGAAATATCCATTCCAACCAATCACGGCGCTCTATTCCAACATGCAGTTGCCCTCTGCACTGTCAGTAAACACAGGCAACACGGCGGTATTTTGAATGGGAACAACTTTAATGGCATTGATGAGCCACTGCTTGTTTCGTCTATGAGAAAGAAGCGCAAGCCTTCCAAAGACGATCACAACGGGGAAGATGCAAAACTCAGGCATTGGTAAAATACTAGCAATCTCTTGGGGCTTATTATATGCATAGATCCGGAGAAACTTTTATCACATGTGATTACTTTTATGGCAAATGATTAGCATGTTATTTATGGTTATATTTTTGTCCACTATTATAAAGAAAATGAGTTTATATTGAATTAATTGAAATATATTTATAGATAGCATTTGGGGGAAAATTTAGTTTGTTTAATAAATGTTTCACATCAAAATATAGATTTGAATTTTGATGATATATTAAATGATGATATATCACAGTTTGAAACATAAATTAGTAAACATAAATTCATACAAACCCTTTTTTGGGAAAGAAACAGTTTTTCTCAATTTGACAATTTTGAAGGTATCCTGTTTTAGAAACAAACTCTTCATATATACTGTATGTATCATATATAATGCATATAGGGAAACCATTATATGATAATCTTGAAATCATGCTAATGAGGTCTCGCTATGCTGAGAAAAAACTAAATCACAGTAAAAGAATCGTCATAGTCACTACACTAAATGCAAAAAATTTTAGTTTTTGAAACCCAACATGTCAGGGCAAATGTGGCCTGAGGTTTGCAAATCACATGATCTAGGTTAGGCCAGGTTAGACATCAGCCCTTTAGACAGAGTTTAAATATTACACTGTAGCATCCATCTGACCTCTCAATGAAGTTGCTGAAGAAAATGCGATGAGAGTAGCCTTGTCTGCGTATCTTGGCCATCTCTAGAATACCAGTGTAGCGTAGCTGGATTAGAACCTTTTCTCTGTCAAACTTTTGGGCTTGACGATCATTACTGGGTTTTATGCAGCGCACAAAGTGAGGCTGGCCAGCCACCATCTTTGACAACAGGTCCATTAGTGAGTACTGCAGGGTACCACAGAAAGAAAGCACACAGTAAAAACATATCTAGAATGATTCATTGTGTTTTTTGCTAAGTTACATTACATTGTAATTTGGTCCGTAAAAGTGAAAAGTTTTAGAAAGGTTTTTAACTAGTGTTCTGGTAATTTTAAAAAGTTGTTCTGGTAATTTATTAATCCTTATTTATTCAGCCATCTTAGATGTCCCTTATAATGCTGTCCTTTAAGTCCTGTATGACCTTCTTTTTCAGCTGCACACAATCAAGGTTATGTTAAATAGTACCCCACCTTTATCCAGCTTTATAATAGCATTGATTCAGGCATTTTGAAGATCTCTAAAGTGCATCCATCCATTATAAAAATAACACTTAACTTGCAAATTAATACATGTATTTTGAAGCAAAACAATACAATTGTAGTTGTATTGTTCACATTTGTCTCAATACTGTGTTTTCTCAAAGGTATATGACTTCTAATCATGAGATATGAGAGAACCAATGTAATTCAACAATGGAAGTTAATTGACATGGAGTCAGCAAGCTGCAATGTTGGGCATACTCATTAATATGTTTACATTTTTTATCTAAATCACTTAAACATACCTTCATATTTTTCTTCAGAAGACATATATTGATGGATATATTGATATATGACAGATGGATGTGATTTTGGAACTTCAAAACATTGATTAATTCAACTATGATTAATGTTATTATGATATGAGCTAAGATATTATTTAATATAACTCTGATTGTGTTCAGCTGAAGAAAGTCCTAAATAAATCCTAAATAAATCCTAAATTCTCATAAACCTCTGGGATGACATGAGGCTGAGTAAATTATGAGAGAATTTTCATTCTTTAGTTTTTATTAAATAGAAGTCTCTGAAGTACTTACTCTGAAGTATGAAGCTACAGTTTGTGTCTTCATGTTGGTGGACTCTCTGGGGTGGCGGGTGGCGTCTCCTGTGTTCTCTGCCTGGGTGAACACACAACTTTTATGCTTAAAACTCACAGATGTAGACAACCACAGATTGGATATGTCATGGCATGCATTTTTCTGTCATTATATACTAAAAATAATCTTAATGTATCTAAAGTCTAAAATCACAATCACACAGTGACAGAGATACTGTTATTTCATGTTTTCTAAAACGGGTAGCATCTTTCAGGTGGAATTATCTAAAGGCTGTGTTTTAAAATGCAAATGAATGGAAATGTATGCAAGTTTTCATCAAAGACATAATTTCAATATGTTTAGAAGCCTCATTTATTTTAAGGTGCAGTCTGAATGCAGGGTTTAAGTAGATCATGTGTTCTCTTAATAATTCTCTTGCGAATAATGAGCTTATTGCCAAAACACATAAAATGTGAACAGAAGTAAGCTGAGAAACACAAGTGCAAAAACACATGAAGACAATTCTTCACAATCCCCCAGAGACAGTTGATTCTAATGCAAATTATATGAACTAATCAAGCTTTAAATCATTCAATCTGCAAATGCATTAGCTACAAGACAGATGGAAACTTAATTTCACATGACAAGGAAATAGTGCTATTTGTGTACAGTATGGCCATGACTAACTACTGATACAATTTACAGCTAAATGAATGTAGTCACGTTAACAAATATTCTTTTTTTACCTTCGCAAATAAATAAAAAATATACAACTTTCAGATACAAATGACACCATTTCCTAAAATACACAAAACTGCAAAATTTGGCTGGCATGAGGCATATTTCCTCTAACACAGCTGCTCTATTATACAGTACAAATGCTACATCATTATTACCTCATTTAATGGTACAGTACTGAGCAACATAAGAACCTCCAGCTAAAGAGAGAAGAAATTAGAGAAAGGAGGAGACATCAACATTTCATTGATAAGAAAGAGATGGAGAGATTAAAACAGTGGGAAAGAAGCGTTTGCACACAGAAAACAGCCAGGGTTATAAAAAGCTGTAGGGGTGTTAGAAAAAACATAATGTTCAGAACTCTTCACTGTAGTTTTACATTTTGAGCATGTCAGCATGTGACAGCTCACATTTAACTCGTAACTCATTACAGTAACTTCACAAGGGGTTGTCATTTTATAATTCGAAGCTGAACCAATCATAGAGGTCATAACTTATAGTGATCTTAAAGGTGTGGTAACAAAAACTGTGTTTTTTAAGCTGCAATCCATTCCTTTTTTGGTTAAAAATGAACAAAAATAATTTATTGAGTAAGTACATAACAGATTGTTGTTCAAAACTGTCTCCTTACGTAAGCCCAATTCTCAGTTGTAAGTTTATAATAATGATTTATAATTTGAGCTGTCAGGCAGATTTTGCAGGAAATGTTATGTTTGACTGTTTGAATGTCCTAACAGAAAGAAGACCCAGCTACTATATGGCATGTGTGGATGATTTGTAGTTTGGTTCTTATGGTTGTTGTTTTGAATTTGAACTGTTTTTTATGTTAAGAAAATAACTTCATCAATAACTTTAATTTTTTAGTTTTTAGATGAAATGGTGACAAAGTTACAGATTGCAGCCTTATTAAAAATTGTAACATTAGAAACGTACTTCAGAATTATTGATAAAATATTATGTGGTACAAATGCTTAAAATGTAGCATAATTTGAGACAGGCGAAGAAGGCAATTTGAGGTACCTTGGCAAAGTTAATTGTGTGCTGCGATGCTTGTCTTCCCATACGAACAGAACCTACGGACTTGCCTTTAGTGTGAGCCAGGTTACCTGTAGAGAATGAGAGCAAGAGAAGTCAGAGAAATATTATCATGCACATCACAGCGACTGCAACAGACATTAGTAATCTGCTCCTGATACATTACATATGTTACTATTAGAAATGGTCACATGTACTTTATGTCTATCCAAAGGTTAGGACATTAAGGTATATCTGCTCTAATTTGACACACAAGTCAATGTATGTGATACATAGTAGCTTACAATACACAAGCTTCCTTCGATATGAATATATGTTTTGAAAATCTTAGTGGTCTTTCTGGAAACAAACAGCAGTGAATCTAAGTGATCTAAGATGTATTTCCTCACATCACAAGGAGGTAGACAGCACATGCAGAGATTTGACACTTCATCCCTGACTTTTCATCCCCAGTCCAATTCCTTTGCTCAGACCAATACAGTGTGAATCCACAGTTACCATTTTAGGTTAATGTCCACACTGTCAGCGTAATTCAAATGAACTATTTAGCATGTTTATTTGTGGTGCATACTTGCTCTTTAAAACTTCCATTGCACATGCACTGCTGAATATACAATTTCCAATAAGGAACATATGGACATTATATTTTGTGGCAATAGACAGATGTCACATCTATCACTGTTCCTAACCTACAGGAAGTATAAAAGTTATTGAACAAAATGTTTATAAAAAAACAAATGATATTGTTAACACATAGCTGTCATTGATGAAATTGACATACAACAGGTCTATAAGTGCCTGTATATGGGGCAAACAAACCAAAAGCTGTTGCAATACCTGTTTTAGTGAGCGGGTGAGTAACCAGTTTACGGATCAATTCATTCTCTGAGGATCTCAGCAGCAGAACAATATCAGCTGGCAGAGCATCTCTGTTCTTAGCCAGAAAGCCACTGGCATTATAGATCACCTACCCAAATATGAGTAAATACTATGACTATGAGTTTAAACATGCAATACAGTCATTTATCTCTACAGGTAAACATAATACTCCGTTTGAAGTTGAAGGCTGAATAGGGGCATAGATGTATACTATTTTACCTTGCCTGCATAGTGATGAATTCCAAAGCCCAGATTAACTCTTTTTGGTCTCCAGAAGTGTTTGGATTTCAAGTTGTCCTCAAATTTTTCTGATTTGAACAAAAGAAGGTTTGCAGTTAATTACAAATGCTTCATTCATTCATTTATTCATTCCACTTACATGTGTATGTGTGTGTGTGTGTGTGAGGTGTGATGTTTCATGGAAGAACTTGCCAACAAGCGTCTGATCAGTTGCCTGAGGAAAGCGGCTTTCCTCGTCCAGCAGAGATAACATGCCCATAGGCTTCTGAAGAAACAGATCCAGCATTGGCCTGTTGTCTTCATACTCAATCACCCGAGCATCCACATCTTCATTTAGATACTCATCCTGCAAAATAAGCAGGAAAAAAGGTTTTGATGTAGAACTGAGGTATACAATGAAGTTCACAGACCTGCAGCTTGACCTAAGCTTGACCTCTTGGATAAAGGATTAGAAACTATAAATATTGTTGTCTACACGTTCCTGCAAAGTTTGCTTCGGTACACCTGCCTGTGTTTCAGTCCCTGATTAGTTGGTTCAAGTGTGTTTGATTAGGGATGTGTCTACATTTGCAGGACAGTGGGTCTCCAAGAGCAGGGTTGAAGACCTCTGATTTGGAATGTTAGCCAAACTGGGCTAAAATGACTGAGAACAGGTTGGAACTAATCATATTAACACCAACAAAACAGAAATAAAATAAAACAGATTAATAATCATTTAATACATTTAAAGTTTGATGTGTGTTTGATTGACCTACATGTTTGTTTGATTAAGTAAGTAACTTTAAACTAATCCTAAACCAAGACAAACAGTACTGCAAGATTAAGGCTAGGTAATGTTTGTCTTTTAACACTTAAACATTTAAACTTCAGCTATGAATGATATTGTATCTCAAATCATATGGCCTGTAGAGGAAGTATATGTTATAGCTTGTCTGGTGATTAGTCTTATCATTTTCACGTAGTGACAATAAAATTTGCAAAACATAAATCCTATAGACTTAAAGGACGGCATCTAGGACTTTATGGACCATTGAGTAATCACTATTCAATTGCTCATAACACCTTAGCAACTGCTCACTCAGAACACCATAACAATGCCATAGCAAGGTGATGGAGACAACCCAGAACATGATAGCAGTAACATTACATACGTACAGTATGGGATAACCTCCTGATACATTATAAAACCAAACATTATCTATACAGTAAGAAGTTAGGAAAAAGAAAATACAATTTGCAAAAGAATAATGAGAAATACAGAGAAGTTTTTTTGCAGTCATCAGCAACAACCAAAAAGCCACATGTGGATCTATTTTTGAATTATAAGTGTTGCCATAGAAACTAATCATTTTTGAGTCTGGCAATGTGAAAAGCTCAGAGGAGAATCTTGGGCATGAAATTACGATAATTCTAAAAATAATACAAATGCAGCATCATATATGTGTATACATACATACATACATATATACATACATACATACATTTTTTTCTCAATTTACAGACCCAACAACATTATTAATTGTTTGTGTCTCGTGAAGCACTCTTTGACCTCTAAGCTTGTTGCTGCTGTTGTTTTTCACTTAAACACCTCCTTAGGGAAATTGTTTCTCCATTCATCTTCCTAAACATCTAATAATATTTTGCTTCCAAGAAGCTGAACTCTAGTTAAAGCCTGGAGCTCCCCAAAGTCTGAACAACTGCCTGTGAATGGTTACACTGTATGACTTCCTTTGAGCAGACTCAGAGCAGACAGCTCAACCCTGTTAGCTGATGTCTGAACTGTTTCTTCTCCAGTTATAAATTTAAATCTACACAAACATCTAAATTATTCACTGGAGAAACACACACACAGAGTCATATCTCTGGCATAGAATATAGAGCTTTTAGCCCCGGGTAAAGTCATCCAGCGTAGAGGGAACAACCACATTTTTGGGACAGTAAGACCAATGCTGACATATGCGCCTCAGGGAAACTAAAAACAACAGCAATTTAAAGCAACACAGGACAAAGGAAACACTCCTTAATGTTTATTAAAGCCTGCATACTTCTGAGTGAATATGAGTAGCACAAATCCACAAAAAGGTTAGGAATGGATTATTCAGGTCATACTTCACCAAAAAAATGCAAAGAAATGTGTAATTACATTTTAATACAATTATAAAAAAAGAAAAATATTTCAGAACCATAAGACCATTAAGTCGTTTTTTGCACTGTGACATTATATTCATGACAATTAATAATCCTCATTACCTCATATCATTCGGAGGAAAAATGTGATTGTGATGAAAATAATGTCATAATGCAAAGATGCTTAATGGTTTTAAAATGGCTTCATTTATTGTCTGCACAATTTAATGCACAAAGGTGGCCATCATACATTTATACACATTTAGCAGAATATTCAGTCTGCCTACAGACACAAAAGCAAAGTCAGCTTACCCTGACATAACCCTCGTTTCCAATGATTTATGAAGCCACTAATATGGGTCAGTCTCAAACGTTTAGAGACACCAAATCACTTTTCCCCTCAAGGCTATAGTCAGCCCGTCAGTCTGGGGAATTGCCACGCTTGTCTGGGTAAAAAGAAAACGGTGACTGTTCTACACCCCCATCCCCCAATACTTACAACCCTGTGAAATGATAAATGATGAGGTGTTATCACCATTTAGATGGAAATAAGGTTATACTGAGAGGCAGAAATAAAAAAAATATATTGGAAATGCTCCCAAAGGCATAGAACATCTTTAGAGATGGCTTTATTAGAAACCGGATGTACCTGCTCCCAGGCAAAGATGTGCTGGTTAAAGTAGAACTGGATCTGTTCATTGGCTATGTTGATGCAGAGCTGTTCTAATGAGTTTCTTTTGAAGTTTTCAAAGCCAAAGATGTCAAGGATACCAATGTTGTGACCTTTGTCTTCATCCCTGGGGAAGATTTATTAGAAAGAATTAAAGGATTAAGTCAGTACTCATATTTTGTCATTATTTGCTCATTGTGTCATTAAAACCCTGTTAAACACATAAAAAAGCAAACAGATACATAAAAAAACAGATACCTAAATACACTTTCTTCCACACAATAACAGTAAAGGAGGACCAGTCCCAAATAAAACAAAAAAGCATCAAAGTATTAAAGTCCAAAATGCACAGTGGCTGTAGCAAAATACAAATATTTTTTGTCATTTTGGTGCTGGACAGCCCCTGTGCTTATTTACTTTCATTATGTGGATGGGGTGGATAGCATAGCCCTATGATTTGGTCTTAGAAAAGTTCATACTAGGATCGCTTGATCTTGGTATATGTCAAATTGTTAGATTTATTTTGTGTCATGAATTAAATCTGATGATTTGATTTAATTATGTCTTAAGATAAAAAATGGTATTTTTTTCCATTTGCATTCACTGTTAATTTCTCTCACCCTGATTGGTTGTCAGGCTTTAGGAGAGAGTTAATGCGGTTGACAATCCAGCTAAACAGACGTCCATACAGGGCTTTGCCCATGGCATCCCGCACCTCAATGGCTTTCTCCACTGTGTTTGATCTAATGATAGTTTCACCCCTCATGACCACACAATAAGACGTCAGGGCTTCTTGTAACTCATCTGCACGGATACACAGCAGTGATGCAGCTGAAAACAAATGCATTTAAATGTTACTTTAATGCTTTAATATGTAATATGTAATTTAATATGTAAACAATGATACATACTAATTAGCAGATCTCAATTTTAAGTACATGTCAAGTAGCACAAAGAATTGTGATGCTTGTGACAAAGCATGCTTAGATGCACTCCCATTATAAAAGCAAACTATTTTTTTTTTAATCAGGGCTATTTAACTCCTGTAGAGTTTAGTAGCAACCCTGCTTTTACATAGCATCTTGTAATTTCAGGTAATCCTAAAGACCCTGATTAGCTGTTCAGTTTTCAGAGTCAAAGCTAAAAAGGTGACCTCCCAGGAACAGACCTGAATAGCCCCTAATATGTCACATTTAGATTCATGCATTTAAAACTGTAGTGGATTCTGCCTTATTCATGAGTTATTTTTGTGAATAAGAAATACTGCAACCCTCTTTTCTACTGTAATGGATTGTCGTCAATTTTAGCCAAAAAGAACAAAAAGATACATAACTTTGAAAATGACATAATGTCCAGTTATTTTTGACATTATTTTGACATCACTGTATGAAATATTTGGAATGCACTGATTCTAAATTAACAAATACAATTAGTTGTAACATACAAATTTGAATGACCTCTTGGATCTTTATACAAATCTACAAATCTTTATATTTAGTTTGCAGTACACAGGGTCAGTCTCAAAGCGTATGCTAGTGATTGTCACTAGGTGATAAACATGACAGTGATTGGCTAACTCACCACTTTCTAATACTGCAGCATTAGAAATGTTGCTCTTGTCCGTCTGATGTTCAGAGGCGACTGATGTAAACTCAACATCACCTATGTTAAGTATCCCAGCTAAGATACTGTAAACGCTCCCAAGCTCCTAATGAAATCATGACAAACAGATGAGCGCTGGTTGTATAAACGCATCAATAACGTGGATTGAATTATAAAATACCACAAAGGAGATGTCAAGTATAAATAACATGATTAATCATGATATCATGATATCATATCTGATAATTTCCGTTTAAGAGCCCTAACCTAAAGTAACAACCTGTGCTTCATAATTCTACATCTGTTGCATGGCAGCTAATAACTAGCGACATATTGCCACATCTGTCTATTAGATTATTTGGGATGCCCAAAGAACATTGTGTACTGTAATGTCACGGCAGTCAAACCAATGTTACTCATTGGCCTGTGATTACTGCTGTTTTTTTGACAAATGGAAAACTAAGATGACATTACGGCCACAATCCAGAGTGCTCAATTTTCAGCTCGAGTCCTACATTTGGAGGTATTTGGAGAAAATATTATGTATTTAAATAAAATTAGACTAGAATACTTGAAATAACTAACTAACAAACTAACTAAATAGCATCATGGTTTTAAAGTGATTTTTACTTTTTACACTGTCAACCTAAAAAGATCTGTGGCATGTGAGGAAATAATCATTTTAATAATAATCATTTAACTGTGTAAATGTAGTAAAGATTGCAGGCACTACATTGTCCTGTTTTCAATTGCTTGGTATTACTGTGATAATATCGTGACTGTGGGATATCTTATTTTGCTCTGAGCTGATGGTAAAGTATTATGTGGCTCTCTAGACAGAGAGGGCACTGATAATGTATTCCAGCATGCACCATTGATTTGCCTGATGTTAATTTTGGAGGCTTCATGGCATTAGAGCAGTAGGTCACAGCTTTTACATAACCCTCCACATAGGCCATCCACAATAATTAGAGCAGTCAACCTGAATGGGTAGGCAGGGTGTCCTCACGGTCAGAGAGCATTAGCACTCTTCCTGCCTGACATGCCTCACTGTTCATCTACGAACATTTCAGCCCCAAAAAAGGCCAAACTTAACTAAAGATTGCAAATCTCAGAAGAGGAAAAGAAGCCATGCTTTTTTTTTGCAACTTATGCAATTATTAAAATTACTTATTTAAATTAAAGTAAATTATTGGCAGCAGGAAGCAGTTGACCATTGTAATTTTAAACAAAATGCAACAACGTTACAGTATATGAATGCAGCTATTGTATTTAATTTGGTTTTAATATAATTGTCACACACAGTTACAAACAGTTCATCACACTATCATATTTCAGGACTTAAGTGGTTTGTATATAGCTTTTTAACTAGTCTACAGTATCTAGCCTAAAACTCTAATAAAATATGCAACAATGAGATAAAGTATGTGTGTTTATGTATTTTTAAATATTATTTTCATTTTAAATGATTTATAAGCACCTTATTGTAATTCATAAGATTTTTTTATATAATTTTTTATGTCTTATGATCATGCAGGATTTCTGTGTACCTGTAACGTAAAGCCAATGACTTTGAAACACTGTTCCACTGTCTCAAACTGCTCCTTATATAAGCCATTCCCCACAATGTCAGGTACTAATTTAACATTCTCATTGTGGAGGTACCTGGAGTTGAAGAAAACAAAGAGGAGACAACAGAAAGACTGAAATAAGGCTGCCAGAGGATGAAGATAAACACAGCAGGCTGTTATCAGATGTTCATGGACTTACTTTGGAGTTTTACTGTCTGATAGCTTGTAGTGAGCAAGTTTCTTTCTCTCTGCGAGACCAGCATAGATATAGTAGAAGATATGAAAGTTACGTTCTCCACTGAAGAAAACAAAGCATAAGACACAATCAAATATGTTACAAGAATACATTTCTTATTTAACTGTATTATGCATATGACCTCTATGAAACAATGAATGCACAAATCCTATGGTCTTTAGAATGAGAACTGTTAAACAAGCTTATATTTAACAAAACTAAAAAAGCACAAAAGTCGCTATTTGCAAATTTCATCCTATTCTTCCTATTTTTACTCTATTATAGGGTTGATTGCATTCAATTTCATCCTTGCAGCCAAATCCTTGCACCCCACACCCTATCATTGGCAAGGTAGCATGCTGTATCTTAACACCAAAACATCATAGAGGCTTGAGAGTTGGCTCTTTTGATTCAGACACATATTTGGTCTATATTTTAAAGTTTAAATAGCAGTGTCAAGCCTTGATTACTATTCTATTCATGATTATTGCTCTTACATGGCTTGGTGTGTGACTCTTGACTTTTCCAACAGGTATTCAGAGATCTGAGCTCCTACCACTGTGCCTCCACAGGTGAACTTCATCTCCAGATACTTCCCAAAGCGGCTAGAATTATCATTTATCACAGTACAGGCATTTCCAAAGGCCTCGACAAGACTGTTGACCAACAAAATCTTCTCCTGGAGAGTCTGATTGTTAGCCTGAAAGATAAAGAATGGTAGTAGACTGAGGGCCACCACTTCCTATATGCAGACCACATGGTCTTGCGTGGGGCTCCTGAGAGCACAAATACAGTTGGTCAAAATATTAGACAAAAATAATTTAACAATAACTTTTTTTAATTATAAATCACAAGTAATGACAGTGGCACTGTTGTATTTCTAGAATGTCACAAGGGCACTTTTATAACATTTAATTTATAGAAATCTGACCACTGAAAGCCAAGACTGACCAATATTGTTTGGTTAACTCATAGTATTTACTGAGGATGGGGCACCACATTACTTGTTTTACTTGAGGCAATCATTTGGTCAGCAGCAGACTAGGTGATATATGGACTAAACTATAGTACCTGTTTTTTAAACATCTCTTGCTTAAACATATCATTATTTACATCTCATTAATCTCGACGCTTCTGTAATTTTTGAATAGCAAATTCAAACAAAAATATTTCCATCCTCACCCTTTCTTTTGTTTATTAATAGTGTGCCTTTTCAGTTGTACAGAGCTATAAGAATGTACCTTTCCAAGAACAGTCAGCTGTTGGACTAACAGGTGGGCACTCTCTGTTTTGCCAGATCCACTTTCTCCACTGATAACAATACACTGCATACACAGGAATAAACTCAGTTTAGACCACCACAAATCCAAACCATGACTACTACACACTGGCAGTTTTCAAAGAAACCCACTGTACTCTACCTGATCTGCATTATAGGACACCATAGACTGATATGCAATGTCTGCAACTGCATATATGTGTGGAGGGTTTGATGTTCTTTTGGCTCCAACATAAATCTTTGAATGCTGTGAGAAAAAGTGAGAATTAATGAAGATAAACTGAAAGTAAACTGAATATTTTACATGTTCAGTAAAAAGGAGGGTAATGTTTGCACCCACAAAGGTCACCAGTACAATGCTAGTTAGAGGTGGTTGCTAGGGTGTTCTGAGTTGTTGTTAGCATGTTGCTATGCCGTTGCTAAGGCTTCATATGTGGTTGTAATGTTGCATTTCTGTTGGTTTCTAGGGTGTTGTTATGCACCTGCTAGCATGTTCTTGGTGATTGCCAGAGCATTGCTGTGCGTTTACTAATATAGTCTTAGTAGTTGTCAATATATTTCTGTATTATGTTGCTTAGGACTTTTGGTCTTTTTGGGTGATTCAAAAAGGTCCTGTGAGACACAACATTTCATTCCACTGTATGCCCACCCATGTGGAGGAATGACAATAAAGCTCATCCTTAACCGTAATATGAGAGATTGCTATGCAGTTGCTAAACTTTTATGAGTTGTGGTCATATATTTCTTCTTATGTTGCTATGTAACTTGTACTTCCTGATCATTCCTTACAGGCCCACTTGCCTAAGTGCCTAAGTGCCTAAGATATTCAAATACATGATGAGCCTTTAATAAACCACATGGATATGAGACCTATTAAAAATGATGCTTGCTTTAGCAAACAGCACTAATTAATGCTTCTGCATTGTTGATAAAGCACCAACAGTTGGGTTAAGCTTGGAATAAATAAACGTTTACTGAGACTGTTTATGTGAAACGCTGGTTCTGTGTAACTAGGGTTTACACAGAACTAAATTGCAATCCATAATTTCTGCCTCTTTATCGCCATCTCTGTTTAAAACACAAAATTGCAGTTTACTTCTTCAACATGGAGCCAGTGTTTTCTTGATGTGGATGACAAGTTTAAATTCTAATAAACGGCTGTAAGAACAAGCTACAAATTCTGCATCCTCTACAGTTCAATACAATATAGCAGAAGGATCTTCTTCTTTCTGTATACAGACAAAAAGTTCTGTGAAATTGGACTTGACAGCTCAAAGTATAAATCATTATTATAAACTTACCATTGTGAATCAGTAAGAAAATGAGAGAATGTTAAACACTGATTTGTCATTTACTTGCTGGATAACTATATTTTTTGTTCATTTTTAATAAAAAAAGGTTACAGATTGCAGCTTTAAGTAAATACATCTAGGTTAAAAGATTTTTACAAACATATATAAAGTAGAATGACAGATTCTGATGGTCAGGGATAAAAGAAATAGATGAAGAAAGGAAGGAGAGAAAAGGAGAGATATGGATGTAAATGGCATGTAGTATACTGTGAAATGTTGATGGGACCCATAATGAATATTAGAAACACACCTCAGGGGTGTACAGCTCAGTTTTGTGGAAGGGATTAACCCCTATAAGAATGTCTCCAACGTAGGTGTAGATTTGTTTCCTCATGTAACGTCTCTGTAGTTGTTCTGTCACTGTGTTCTAACAGAGACACAATTACACATCACAGATGGTCATCAACACACTGCATGCTGCTACACAATGAAATAGCCATTTAATATCTCACAGGAGTTTTCATTTTCATGCATGACCAAACCCAGACATGGGCAGAAGATTTATTGTCTAGATTACTACATTCATGGGTCTATACATTGTGATTATTGTAGACTACACACATTCGGTGGCCATATGTGGCCAATGTGGCTATACAAGACAATTCACAAGTCTCCTGATGACAGTAGTCCAAGGACACAGGCATAAAACATGCACATCCTGTCAACAATGCTACCATAATGGATGACAAAATATATCCAGTGTCAATGAGAACCTTGCTGCATTGATAGATCACTTCAAATGTGTTTCAATACAAACCTGTTTATTGTTCACTAATCTGTCTATTTATTAATCTGACAGTTAAAAAATGAAAGTGCTAGGATGAGTTATGGTCACTTGACAGTTTCTCTGAAGAAACTGAAAAAAAAAGCTTGAAAATTTCCTGGCCATTCCACAGTTTGCACTTTTTTTTACAAGGGCAGGGTTCTGTGGTCTTCTATAGCAATAACTGTGAACTTATGAGATTTTAAAGATTTATCTTAAAATATGTAGATATGATATATCTGTTCAATAAATAGGTACTACATAAACAGTTTATAACAAATCAATAATTTTGCAGTTATTGACCTAATTGCTCGATTTAACTGTGCAGGTCCTTCTCAGAAAATTAGCATATTGTGATAAAGTTCATTATTTTCTGTAATGTACTGATAAACATTAGACTTTCATATATTTTAGATTCATTACACACAACTGAAGTAGTTCAAACCTTTTTATTGTTTTAATATTGATGATTTTGGCATACAGCTCATGAAAACCCAAAATTCCTGTTTCAAAAAATTTGCATATCATGAAAAGGTTCTTTAAACCAGCTATTAACCTAATCATCTGAATCAACTAATAAACTCTAAACACCTGCAAAAGATTCCTGAGGC
>JBAJNP010008655.1:0-19787 GCA_036877545.1 Yasuhikotakia modesta
TTTACATGCACGCGCTATTTTACATGCACGCGCTGTACATGCATGCAGTATATACGGTACTTCACGAGTTCAGTCTGTCGACATGCCCACTGATCCTACTGTTACTCAATAATCCATCAGTAATATGAACTAAACAAAACTTAACATAGTTATTATATGTTGCGAGTGTTTCAAATACAGTAAATCTGTGACATAAATAATCTGTCATTGTGAATTAAAACTCACCGGAAAGTTTATCCTGATCCTAAAAGAATGAGTGACATTTATTTCCACATACGATCCAGATGATCCTGTAACTTCTCTCTCTGGGTTGGAGGATTTGCGTCTGATCGCTGCGGGATGAGCTGGATATGAACGGAATCTGGGGGCGGCGTTTAAAAGCAGCTGGAAAAAAACACCTTTGACATGTTTCTCTAAAGCGACGTTTCTATCTATAGACGATTATCTACATATTTATAATCTGTCTGTATGTAATCATATGCAATCCAAAATAAGTTTCTTCTATGTCCTCATGCACGTATCTTCTCATCTGTCCATGCTGTTCTTCTCTCTGTTCTTCTTCTGTCCCAGCAATCTTCTGTATTTTGTTCTTGCCAGAGTAAATCATTCCCTCTGCTCACTCATACCATAATAACACCAGTAACATGTTGCTTTTGGACTCTGTTCAGATGTTTCTCCCAAAAGGGAGGCAGGATATAATTTTAGCTTTTCTTCACTTTATCTTTTCATTTTCCCTGCATGCACAACAGTTTCTCCTCTAACTTTACTTTTGCTTTGAACGTTTTGAGCTCTGATTTGCTGTGAATTAGACTGAACCAGTGTTTGCTGCTACACATGAATTGATCCAGAGGCTGTTGTTCACGTCTGATGACGGGAACGATGCCAGCAGACAAAAGGAGTTCAGCTGAGATTTTTAGCTTATCATGAGAATGTTTACTGAGCTCAGATCTGAGATATGTGGATTAACAAACAGCATGTTGAAGTTTGTAATAATACATTTTGTTTCCAAAGACTTTTTGACATTTAAAAGATCTAGAGTTTAACTCTAAATATCCCATAGATCTGAAGACACGCATATGTCCAAAAATGATCTTACTTCTTTGTGGAACCATAGAATAACACAGCGGTTGAATCTGTTGAGTGTTCTTACTAGTGTGACCCCCATCTCTGTGTTTTAACCAGGCCATCATCTGTTTGTAGATACTGATCATCTGCGTCTGAGATGAGGACATGATGAGAGATGAATTACCCCAAACCACAGAGAAACAACAAGCCTTTCACACACACACTAGTCTGGTCTTACACAGACGAGGGTTTTTGAGGTTGAATGTGACTTACATTGTGTGACTCGCTCACAGCAACATACTGTCATTGGACCATCAGATGTCAATAATGTTATCAAAGCTTAAAGGTCATCTGTCAGGTTGACAGAACATTCTCAGCATGTTAACAAATGTTTCCTTAAAGTTATCAAAACCACTAGTAAAGTGTTCTTTTGTATGTTATGTTTTATACATATCAGAAACTTAATTCTTCGTAATTCTAAGTTGTTAGTACAACGTTTTAAAAACGTGTTTCTATTTCTGACTCCACCTGCTTCCTTCCTTTTTTCCTGAGGAGTTCAGCACTCAGTAATTCCTGTTGGGAACATGCCCTTCCTGGGGCAGCTGTCAAGTTTAGGTTGCAAAAACGTTTCCATAATGTTTCTATTGAGCAACAAAAACATTTAAAATGTTATTTTATAAGTTGTGGAAATTTTGAAAACATTCAGTGTTTTAGACTTTGTATTGTATACAAAACAATATCTCTTTGCTGTATTAAGTTACTCAAACATTTTTTGTTTTTGAGATTAACTTTTTTAATATGTAAATAAGAATGCTTTTAGATAACTTTCAGAGAACGTTCTGAAAATGTGGCTGTTTGGCGGGTGCAGTGAAACTGGGCTGTGTAACCTAAATAGTTTGTTTGTACCGTGTCCTTGTTTCCGTGAATTCTGCTCTGTCAGGAAGTGTGACTCGACCCAAACAACAGACAATTGTGAGGCAGGACCTGAGCTAGCAGGAAACTCACGATGCACAAACATGTCCTAGCGGCTACACCTCTCTAAAGTAGAAGCACAAGTGCTCCAGTGTTATGGAAAACTTCAACATCCTGTCTTTAGTTTGACACATGACTATGAGCCTTCACCTTGTTTGTTACAGCCTGACCTCTGACCTCTCTGTGTGTTTGTGTGTCCACGTCTTGCTTGTCTTTATCTCATTATCACTGCATCATAATATCTGCCTTTTTCAGCTGAAACTCAGGGAAATAAACAGTCGCAGACATGCACAGTGTTTCTGGCTGTTGTTTGGTTACCATGGTAAGGAGGCCCTCTGAGGAGCAGGCTGGAGTCTGTGGCTGCCGGCTGCAGTGCATCAAGGCCTGTCGCTCGGTGGCTCTGTGCCCAGCTACCTCTCCAGAAACATTCCTGTATCAGGGTCAACAGCACAGAGACGGCTGGAGCCATATACAGACATTTTACTGTGTGCTTGTTAACAGAGTTTCTCCACTGAACGTTTTGTCGTGTGTTCGTTTGAATAAAAAACGCGCTGACAACCATTTCAATAAAAAGAAATCAGAGGGATTGCATTTATTGTGCTGACTGGTGATATGTGTGGATGTGATTAATGCAGAAGAGAAACAGACTGTGAAAACAAACTGTGCGTATGAGGCTGTGATAAGCCTGATGTTATACACACACATTTACAGCTTACATAAACACCCGTGTTCAGTTCTGTGATGTCTCGCTTAACCTAAACACACTCAAACTGTGCTGTTAGTTTCCCATCAGAGACTTTCAGAGAACCAGCAGGGCTTGTTCTCACAGATGTCACATTTACCAAGACAATGTTATTTCAGAAAACTACCACTGATCTCAGGTATAAGGATTCAGTCTTTAACAGACAGCATCCTTTCTAAAACCGGACGAGTCGTGTTTGTTGTGCGTTTGGTATTCCTGTGTGGTCCAGCAAACTTTGGGCTGCAGAGGTGATGCTGGACCCTCCGTGTGAACAGCTGACCCTCAGCTGGGGCTCGGCACTGGGTTTGGGATGAGGAAAGGAAGCTATTAAACAAATGACAAGAAAACTATTGCAGAACATATTAACAAATAAGTGTGTCAGAATTATGAGCATCATTCATTTAAGTGAAAGTGAAAGCAGAGACAAGCACAATAAACAGGTTTGCAGAATCTGATGCTGTTGCATGTCTGTGTGTTTTGTAGATTCCGGCTCCCTCTTATGGTCAGAAGGTTTTTAATACTCAAAATATCTATATTATTATTTTTAACTATATTAACTTAATATTATTTAAACTCGTTGCTAGTTAAACTCATGTTAGACACTGAACAGAGTATTAAACATCAGGGCTGCCTAGTGGTTAAATGCTTATGCTGTTTTCTCTATGCATTTTTATGCATGATATAAATTATCATCATATTTTATTCAATTGCAGTTGCTTTAATGAAATATAAAGACCAGACCACGTGTTCACGTGTGTGTTTATATATATGTGAAATACGCACATGCAAAAAAATCTGAAAAGCATTTTTATTGCAACCTTTTAATGAGTTATTGGACTTTTAACATTGAAGGTCAGAATCTCTCGGCTGCCCCCGTCAGATCTGTGCAGACACACATTCAGTAAAATGGCGGACCGTCGACTGACTGACTTTACGGCGCTTTGAACGCGTAACTCACCCCGTCGTTTACATGCCCGTGTTTCTTATTAAAAACTAGCGTTACAGAAGGATTGTTATCGCGTCTTGCTATTAGATATAGATGGATTATTGCATGTATTTCACGTTGCCTCAAAACCCTGAATTTCGCACTTAAGCACTTTAGCTGTCGCTAGGAGACTAGCTGCAGCGTATGTGATTCCTGAGGTAAGCGCTTTATTTAAACGACTCCTGGCTTGTGTTGGTGTTTTATACACTTTATACGATCGTGCATTTAAATGCTGTTGGGGTGTGAAAACAATCCCGTGTGAGAGCGATGTTGTTTTCGTCGACATCTGTCAGCTAGTCGCGCGAATGCTAGTTCGGTTAGCCTGGCGGCTAGCTAGCGTCCGCTTGTTTGCAACTTTAGCTTTGCGCTCCGCCGCGGGTTGATGGCAAAACATGGTGGTTGTTTTTTTTTAATGTGTGTCTTGCATGTAAATCTACATAATCTTTACATATAAACCTACATAATCTTTGCTTTAACGATAAAACGCGCGTTGGTCGTAATGGTTTTAAGGGACATGGGTCGTATTGACTCGCTGACATTATACATTATACATATTAGATTCGTGCATATCACACGTCTTGCATTACACAGTTGTTCACTCGTTTAACATGTTTGTTGTCATCCCATGTTTAAACAGTCGATGCCTTCTGGGTAAATAAACACGTTGCTTGAGATTATGGTTTAGTGTGTGTCATAAACTGGCTCTTTAACTCTATAACATTCATTTATATTGAGTTTGGCGAGACAACCATCACATACAACACATCACATACAACACATCACATACAACACATCACATACAACACATCACATACAACACATCACATACGTGTCAAGACCGTAGCAATGGTTGTAAAAACATTCGTCAGATGTTGTGCATTCGTGTGAATGTAGAGATTATTGTTACAGACAGACAGCAAAGTTTCTTAGTGTTTATTTTAATACTTAAATGTTTAATCTGCCTTTTCAGCTCCTTGTTTTCTAAACGACGACATGCAAGAACTGGATCTGGCCTTACATGCCATTGAGCGACTAACATATACATTACAGTGATGTTATATCACAATGGTGGGTTAGGTGGCGCTGTTGCGTCCCAGGGTGTCACTGTTTGGTAATTGTGCAGTTTTGGTAATAATGACACCCGGTGAAACTGTTTCCAGATCCCTGACACTGTGTTCAGAGGTGGGGTTGTGCCTGTCTAGATTATTGCTTGATGTGTTTATGCAGTTTAATGTATTTTCTAGAAAGGAGAGACAGGAAGGGGAACAGCAGTTCATGGAAGACAAGAAAAGGAAAAAGGAAGATAAAAGGAAACGGGAAACCTCACAGAAGGTAAAACTATGTTCTGGATTTAAATATACATGTGCTGTAAATTCTGCTCTATGGATTGCTTAAGGTTGCCAGTTTCATTCATTGTCATGTTATGTCTGTCATTGGATAATTTCTGTAGATGTACATATTATTTCAGCTGTCAGGTCTGATTGCATTTATATTTATGGCTTGCAGCACGTTCTAGCTATGCCTTTAAGTTTATTTGTTTCTGGGATTTGGTGAAAAATGTGTGCCTGTAAGCAGAAGGAATAAGATCTGGCTACTGTATGCGATGTCCAACTACTGTAGCAGATGTTTGTCACTCGTTCACACTGCAGTTGTTTAAATTTATAATGGTCAAATAGAGATGTCAATAGGTAGGCAAAAGTTACGGATTACAGCTTTAGTCAACCAAATATTAATATGTGCTGATTTAAAAGTTTTTTTCATTGTCACTGGTAATTAATATTTCTTTGTGTTTTTGTGTTTTTTTTCAGGTTGTAGAGCAAAAAAATAAAGGTAACTACATTTATTATCAATACTTTGTAATAGTTTTTGCTTCTGAAACTTACAGATATTTGTCATTGTGCAGAATTATTTGGTTCATTGACAGATAATAAGTGGATAATTGTGTCAATGTTCATAATGTATGTGTTTTTTCTTTACCTAAACACTGTCCATTCTGCTCTCATTTGATCCTTAATTTTCCACCCCACAGTGCCAGAATTGACCAAGCCTCCATCTGCACCGTCTCCTGCCACCCCCAGCTCAGCTTCCCCCAGCCCTGGCCCCGTCCCCTCTTCAGCCCCATCCGCTGCCACCCCGGCTGCTGGCGCCCTCCCTCAGGGTGGGAACAATGCTAAGCGGCCGGCGGTGGCCAACGGACAGCCCTCCCCCAGCACCCAGAACTCTCAGCGCTACATGCCCCGCGAAGTGCCCCCTCGATTCCGTTGCCAGCAGGACCATAAAGTGCTACTGAAGAGGGGTCAGCCACCACTGTCCTCCATGCTGCTGGGGGGAGGCAACAGCGGGGGGGATAGCCCCAGTGAAACAGTTGCTTCTGCCTCAGGTACGGATCATCAAGTGAATAATGTGACTGGCGCTAAACGTCAAACATAAATTTGAACTTGTGAATGACATTTTGGGCAATGCTTGGAGAAGTAGGAAATAAATACAAACAACATGTGTAGAATCTTTATCTGTATATTTAAACCTTTTTTTAGTCAAAGTGAACAAAAATGTGTTGTTGAGCAATTACGTGACAGGTCCCCATTTCCCAGTGATGAGTTTATTGTAATAATAATGTTAAATAGTTTGAGCTGTTGGGTCTGATTTAGTGGGAAATATTTGTTAACAGAAGGAAGAAAAAGTTACAGACTGCAGCTTTAATAATTAGCACATTTGTTACATTACATGTTAAGGCCTATCGAAAGGTTTCTGACAAGTTCTGCTCTGGTGTTTTGCTTCCAGATCCAAGCCAGGGCTCTGTGGGTCCAGCTGCTCCCTCACTGCCCCATACGTCATCCTCCTCATCAATCGCTGCTTCTTCTTCTTCAAATTATGCAAATTCCATGTGGGGGGCCAGCTCTGGCAGCCAGCCCCTCTCTCAGGGCAGGGAAAAGGTGATAGTGGACCGGTCAGACCTGGAGGAATGGCCCAGTATTGCTGCTGGAGATGGATCCAAGGCGGGTGACACAGCAGGTACCGGAGGAGCAGATAATACCGGGATTCTGAACTGCGGTGCCTCATGGGGTGAGAGGCATCTTCAGCAGCAAGCTAAAGTTGTGGCAGGAGGAAATGGAGGCAGGAAAGGAGTCAATTCTGGCAGCCCCTCTCCACCCACATCCTCCAGCTCACCCAATGAATGTATGCAGTCTGTTAGTGTTTGGGCTTCATCCTCCCATGAACTCATCGGGGGAAATGCAGTAGCAGCAGGCTCTTTGCCCCCCATATCCAAAGCTGCCCCTCTTGCAGGGAACTCTGATGGCGCCCTTGGTGTCAGCTGTGGGATTCCAGGTGCCAATTTTACCCCAAATGCCAATCCTTCTGCATGGCCAGCTCTGGTACCGGATGGGGCTGGAACTGTTGCAACAGAGGTTGGCTCCTCTTCGCTCCAAAGCTCATCTTTGTCTGCCAGCAACCCACTTTCTGTGAATCAAGCCTCTCATCAGCACCAACCTCACCAAATGCAATCCAGAGACAGAGAGCCGTCATGTGGGGAGTGGGGTGGCACAGCGCTGGAATCGGGAGCAGGACCAAAAAACACAGAGGTGGTGGATGTGGACTCTGGAAGCACATGTGGAGGGGAAGGCTCTGTTTCCTCTTCATCCTCCACCAGCTCGTCGTTGTGGAGAGCTCAGTCTTTCCCTGCAAACTCCAAAACGGGTGCCTCAAGGACTGAATCTTGGGAGGATGGAGCAGGGGGAAGCTGCACATCTGCTGAAGGAGGAAATGCATGGGGTTTCCCTGGCCAGGATGAACGAGGCGATCAGACGGGGGCAAGTGCTTGGGGAGCAGGAAGTGGCAGTCAGACATCCGGGGTATCTCAGGGAGCATGGGGTGGGAACCAGACGTCAGTTGGGGAGTGGGGAGCTTCAGGTGGGGTTGGGGGTGTCAGCAATCAAAGTAGAAAAGATGGATCAAGCAGTAACAGCAGCAGCAGTGGTGGCAGTATTGGCAACCCAACAACGTCCTCCTCCACACCTTCAACTATGACAAGAGCTTGGGACAATCAGAAAGTAGTTGGAGATGTAGGGGCAGGTGACTCGAGTGAGTGGGGAGGCCAGGGTAGCAGAGGTGGGGGAGGTACCTCGTCTTCAAGTGGTGGAGGAAACTCTAGAAGTGGAAATCAGCGCCACCGCTCTCATAAGCCTCCCAACACTGATGTGGCCTTACAGAGTCTGCTTAGTCGGCCTGATCTGGACCCCAGAGTGCTATCCAACACTGGCTGGGGTCAGACACAAATCCGTCAGAATGTTGCATGGGATTTGGAGGGTGGGGGACCACCAGCAGCAGGTGGGGCCAGTTCTTGCTCTGCAATGAATGCATCTGCCCATACTCAACCATACTCTAGTTCTGCTGGTCCTTCTACTGTTACTGATCCACCCTCCTCCTCTCTGCTGCAAGGTGCAACTGTAAATGCCAACTTAAACCCAAACTCTCTCCTTGGACCACCAGTTGTCTCACCTGCTGAGGGCTGGGACAACAGCAGTAGCAGCAGCTCTTTGCACACCCGAGGCCCCCCACCCTCTGGTGTCCATATTCAAAACCCTGGTGTCTCACAAGGTAATTCAGCTGGGCAGGGCAAGCCAACCGGGGGCTGGGGAGCATCAGAAGGCCAAGGTAAAGGTTGGGACAATGAGGGAAATGAGTGGCGTGAGTGCAGAACAGGAAGTGTGTCAGGTGGGTGGGGAGATTTTCAAACACAGGGTACAGCAACAAGCAGAGGAAGTGGTTGGGGAGACAGTCAGGAGGAGAAAGAAACAGGGGGTTGGAAAGAAATGGTCAGGGGGGAACCAGGCAATTGGGGGCAAAGAAATAGCAGTAGTGAGTGGGGAAAAAATGAGCCCAAGCCATGCAGTGGGGGTTGGGGGGATGGGAAAGGAAGCGCAAGTACTGGTGGAGACCCAGATGTGGGTACATGGGGTAACTGGGATGAGGGAGATCCTAGAGGGACTTGGGGAGCAGGAGGTACAAGGGTGGGTGGAGACACGGGTGGCAAATCTCACCAAGGCTGGGGTGGGAAAATGCACCCAACACAGATGCCAAACAGCCAGTTGGCCTCACAGAAAAGCCAGGCACAGCAGCAGCAGCAACAATCACAGCCCCAACAGAGTCAGGCCATGGACACAGGGGCCATGCAAGGGGGCTGGGAAAGACCAGGTGTTCCTTCAGGCCAAAGCCAAAGTTCAGGGTGGACTTCAGGGCCCATACCACAACTTTCCAGTGGCCCTGGAGATAGCTCAGAGCCCAGTGGTTGGGAGGAGCCATCTCCACAGTCTATTAGCAGGATGATGGAAATAGATGATGGAACGTCTGCTTGGGGTGACCCCAGCAACTACAACAAAAGTGTCAATTTGTGGGATAAGAACAATACCCCATCTGGGCAGGTACAATCAGCATCTCCTCAGCAGGTGCCCTCATCCCTGCAACAGCAGCCACCTGCAAGAATACCAGCAGCCATTGGAAATAGAGATGCAGCCCTTTCTCATTCATCGAGCAAGGGGCCAGGAATTGGTAAGATGCTTTATGATTTTGTTTTAGTAGCATAGCAATTTACATAATGGTTTTAAGTAGAATTTTCAGTTATATACACACGGTTTCCTTGCAGTTGTAAAATACTGTAGAACAATTGAACACAGCTTTTCTTTGTTTATCTCTTAGCTTCCTCTGGATGGGGCAGTAGTGGCTCTCCTTCTAGTCCATGTGTGGACAATGGAACCGCAGCTTGGGGCAAGCCCACCGATGCACCCACCAGTTGGGGCGATCCTGAAGATACTGGAAAGACGCCAGGTTGGGGAGATCCCTCCCCCAATCCAGTCAAGTCTGGTGAGATCCTGGATTATTTAGTTTCTGAAGATCTGTGTCTGTAAAATCTCTTTCATTCTTTAAATGTTCTGCACTGTGTGTATTTTGACCCATGTCAAAGCAAACATCTTAAAGAAATGTTATGTTTTACAGGTTCAAAGACTATGCAAGAAGGTTGGGGTGAAGGAGAGACTTCAGTCAGTGCTTCACGTCACTCCAGCTGGGAGGAAGAGGATGAGAGTGCTGGTGTTTGGAACAGCGCCGGTTCCCAAGGCAGCAGCTCCTCCTACAACTCAGGAGGCTGGGGAGCCAAGAAGAACAACAAGGTCAGTGTCAGGCCATCTGATAGATCCAAACAGATCCAAGTTCAGGTCCACTGCACTAGGTCTCAGACTAGATAATGAAGTCTGTTGTAAGTTAAAACTTCTACTTAGCCTTAACGTAGGACATTTAGAGATGGAGAGGAATAAAAACAGCAGGCTGGTAATAAAGAATAAAGTGATGATGGAATAAATGAGTCTCACGTTAGAGTTTGTCATTTTTCAGCTAAAACATGCACAAGTTGTTTTTAAGAAATTTAGCTCTTTAGATCATTGACATCTAATTTAAAGGCTGTGTCCACTCGTGTCAGTTTTCATGCAAATCTGAGGGATAAATAAATTTCGAATAAATTACTAATGATTCCTGCATTCTGAGGTATTAAAATGTCTGTAACCAATGTTTTCAGGGCTCCATGAAGGCTGCAGGAGACTCTTGGATGAATCCTATGACAAGACAGTTCTCAAACATGGGGATTCTGGTAAGAACTGAAACTGTTTGAGATTGGGTTGGCAGTAATAGATGTGTGTTTGTATATTGGATGTCTTGTAATGGTTTCCAGAGTGACTCACCAGTCAGAATTTAAAAATGTCAGTTTTTAAATATTAGATTTACTTAGTCTTGTTTTAAACCTAGATGTTATTTAAGTATTATAATATTGTTATATTATAACAATATTATATATGGAACTTTAATTGGTAAAAAATCATTCTAGAAATAACCTAAAACATTTGGTGACTGACTTGTACGTGGACACCAGTGAGGTTTAAAAATCAAATGTTGTTAACAGGGAGAAGATTCCAGCGGTCGTACTTTGGATCTCGCCCCTGGTCCTCCACAGGACAAAAAAATGGAAGGAGAGAAGCGTGTGATGGGCTTGAACGAGTACAACGGAGAGATGAGGAAAGCGGGGCGAGGAGGGGGGGCAGGAGGCGTCTTCCGCTCACCTGGTTCCAAAGAAATGGGGGCTTGTGAACCCGGGCCGTACTATGACAAGGTATTTGATGTCTTGGTTTGTCTAATAAGGAAGCGTTTTGTTTTAGCTTAGCTTTAAATTGCTTAAAAACTACCTAATCGCCTCGTGTGTGTTGTGTTTGTTGTGTGTTGTGTTTGTTGTGTGTGTGTTATGTGTGTGATCCATTTGCTGATCTGCTGCTCTGTCCAGACGGGAGGGCAGATGTTTGGCAGCGGAGGTGGTATGACGCAGTCCCGGCACCAGCCAGGCATCCCGCCCATCAACCCGTCGGTGCGAGCGCAAGTGCCTCATCAGTTCCTGTCACCTCAGGTACCTGCAGTTTTGACTTCCTGTCGCATTAAAATGATATCAACCCAAGAAATGCAGATGTCTGATGTCCGTGGTTGCAGGTGCCAGGCTCTGTGCTGAAACCTCCTCCCAGCGGAGGTGTAGGAGGCGTGGGTGGAGGCATCTTTCCTCCGCAGCTCTCCCCGCAGCACATTGCCATGCTGAGCAGCATCTACCCCCCCCACATCCAGTTCCAGCTGGTGAGTTGCAGCACAGATTCATCTGCTCCCTGCAGTGATTGATGTTTGGTGTTGACCCTGTGACTCACATCTTCCCGCAGGCCTGTCAGCTGCTACTGCAACAGCAACCGCAGCAACAACAACAGCAGCAGCTGCTGCAGAACCAACGCAAGTTCCCACCAAACATACGGCAACAAGCAGATCCGCAACAGGTACCTTCTGATTCTAACAGAACCTCTGAGGGCAATAATCAGATACTGGTCTTCTGAAATCACTGTGATGATTTTGGAGATGCTAGCAACAGCAAGCTAGCCAGAAGCTCACGTTCTTTCAGAGATTTAAATATTCACAACAGTTTGATGCTAAGGTGAACCTGTGTGTTTTTCACTCCAGCTGGCCAGAATTATGGCTGTTCTGCAGCAACAGAGGCAGCAGCAGATGGGGGGTGCAGGGGGCACCTCCAAACTCTCCCCTTCTCACCTGGCTGGAAGCGTCCCAAAGATGCCCATGCCGGAGCCCATGTCCCACCCCGGCCTGGCAGGATCTGTAGCAGACCTGCATCAGAAAACACAGAGCACTTATTCTGGTGAGTCTCTTTGTGTCACGAAGCGTCTAGATGTTCTTACAATCAGGGTGTTAGCAGCACAAAAGGTTGTGGATTTTGTTTCCAGGGACACACATGCTGATTAAATGTATTGCTTGAATGTGTGTTATTCAGTGTATTTAAATATCATATAAATGTAAGTCACTTCACATTAAAACATGCCAAACTGTCTGTACCACTGTCTGTATAAACTGTCGCTTTCTGAAACGGGACTTCATGACATAGTTGTTTGTGTAACTAACTTGGTTTGTGTCCCGTTCTGTTTCGTTAAGGTTACGGACCTGGAGTGAATCTCTCCGGTCTTGAACTGGGTCCCATGGTCGGCGGCCCAGCTGGACTTAAGGACGGCGGAGGCCAGCAGTCTCGTTTTAAATGGATGATGGAGGGTCACTCGCCGGCCCCCTCCCCTCCTGAAAGCACTCTTCATAAGAATGGTGAGGGGCTTTTTTAACCCCACTGATTGAGATCTACAGGTTAAATGGTCTCGTGATTGTATGTGTGTTTGATGTTTGTAGGTCCCATTGCTGCTCCTCTCAAAATGGGAGGTTCCCCGTATTCCCATTACGAGCCGCTAGGAGGGGAGGGGTTGGGTGTTCCTCCACAGGGGCCTTCAGATCACTGGCACAGAAGTCCTGGGAACAAAATGGGCACCAAGTCTGGCACCTCAAGCTGGCCTCCAGGTGAGCAGTCTTTGTTGTGTTATTTGTATTTGCATCAACTGTAAACTATACTAGACAACCTTTCTCATGCACTCGTTTATTCTGTATTTAAATATGATTGTGTCACTTTAGAGTTTCAACCAGGAGTGCCGTGGAAAGGAATTCCGAGTGTGGACCCAGAATCAGATCCCTACATGACACCCGGAAGCATGCTGAGCTCCTCCATGTCCAGCATCAACGACACTGAACACCAACTGCTGAGAGACAACCCAGGTAACCCGGCTCTCTGTTATTCCTGTTTCCACAGATAAATTCAGTCAGATTGAAGCGTAACAATGATTTCTTACTTTAATCGAAGCTCTGGCAGAAACGAAACTCTTTGCTTTGAGTTTTAAAAATAATTTACATGCTCATGTAAATTCTCACCAGCAGATCTTGTGTTTTGCATTTCTGGAACAGAATCAAATCCCACCCTCAACACCTTGCTGCCTTCACCTGGTGCCTGGCCTTACAGTGCCTCAGACAGCCCCCTCAACAACGCACACAACCCAGGTACACGAGCTCTCTGAGTTACACGCATTAATGTTTACAACATTTCACACTTTTGACGATTCACATAAAAGATGCAAGACTTCATAATTGTTTATCTCCTCTCCTCACAGCTAAGTACACAGACTACAAGCCTAGCTGGCCCCCTGAGCCCATTGGACACAACAAGCCTTGGAAGACTAATCGCAACAGCTCTCATCTGCCACGCCCACCACCCGGACTGACCCATCAGAAACAGCCCTCCATGTCTCCCTGGGCAGGCGGAGGCCCACGATTGGGTAGAGGCTGGGGAGGTTCTGGAGGCAGCCCAGAAACCAGATTTGGGCCTGGTAATGAAACGCCTTAGAAACAACAACAAAAAAAGTTTATACTGCAATAAAACATTTAAAGAGAGAGTAACAAGCTAGTTTAAGATCATAAGCGCTGTCTCTCTATCCTTTTACAGAGCTCTTCAACGCTACATAAATGCTAGTAAATGCTAACTGTATTAATGTTTATTATGGGACCAGAGCTTGATGCGTTTTCTCTGCTGTAGGTTCTTCCTGGAGTGATGGAGGAGCCGCTAGAGGGAGCTGCTGGCTGGTGTTGAGTAATCTCACCCCTCAGGTGTGACTGCTGACAAAACCCTGAAACACTTTTCACTCAGTCTTTCTCAGTTGTACAGTCATGTCTCCAATGGTGCTGCTGTGTAATTTACTCTGTAGATCGATGGTTCCACCCTGCGGACTATATGCATGCAGCATGGCCCGTTGTTGACATTTCACCTCGGTCTGACTCAAGGCAGCGCTCTGATTCGCTACAGCACTCGACAGGAAGCAGCCAAAGCACAGAGCGCACTTCACATGTGAGTCTCGCTCGCAACGTTAAAGTCAGGGGTCAATTCTTAGGAATTTACATTTATTCATTTGGCAGACGCTTTTATCCAAAGCAACTTACAGTGAATTCAATGCATAATGTATGTTTTGTAATCTAAATTTTTATCAGTACTTGTGTTCCCTTGGATCGAACCCACAACATTTGTGCTGCTAACGCAATGCTCTACCAGTTGAGCTACAGGAATGCTCAATTTAGTGAAATTTGATGAAATTCAAAACCTAAATGTTCTGAAATTCTGCTAAATGCATAAAACATGTAGCTGCAGCCGTATGTTTGTTTATTCTTTTGTCATTGACTTCTGAGACGACTTCTGAGTCAATCGTTGTTTCCCTCTAACCAGGTGCGTTCTGGGAAACACCACAATCCTGGCGGAGTTTGTGAGCGAGGAGGAGGTCGCTCGTTACTTTGCACTTTCTCAGGCTGGAGCCGGAGGAAACGGCAGCGGAGGAGGCGGGACCACCGCAGGCGTGGCTGGGTCATCCGGGGCGGGTGCGGTCGGTACCATCAGTGCAGGGAGCGGCGAGAGAGAGCGCGCTGGAGCGGGAGGAGCGGCAGCTGGAGGAAGTACCAACAGTATTGGGACGGGACCCTCGGGCTCCTCCTGGCAGGGTTTGGAAGGTACGGGCGGCTCCTCGGACCCAGCTTCTGCCCAGGGAGCCGGCTTGGGCATTTTTGGTCAGTGGAGCACCAACGGTGTCGGGGGCAGCAACGCAGGAGGCGTCGATCCCACCAGAGCGGGGCTGTGGGGGGGCATGACTGCAGCGGGGTACACAAGCAGCAGCCTGTGGGGGTCTCCCGCCATGGAGGATCGACACCAGATGAGCAGCCCTGCAGCGCTGTTGCCTGGAGACCTGCTGGGGGGCGGAGCAGACTCTATCTGACTGATGCAGACACACGCACACACATAACAGATATATAAACATGAACAGTTATCCTTCTATATCATCACAAACACATGCAGGAATTATAGAAACATTCATCACAATACAGGCAGACGTATGTGCATACTGTATATGCCCTCAGTAACTGGTTGGGTATAGAATGCATAAATATACAGTCTAGTATTTAGTATACATTGTAACACCTGTGTAGACGAGAAAGATAAGCACTCAAACGGCAGATAAACACTTAATCTCGGCTGACCGAACTGCATTACAGAACCTAGCGAAACGCATTAACTATATAGACAACACTGGTTACAAATGCACACATACTGATAAGTGTTGAGCAGTGAGCGGCGTTCCAAACTAACTCCATCCTGGGGAACAGCCTGTGAGATATAAAATCTGAGTTACCGACACACACACACCGACACATCCCATTTCTTACCCTCAAATGAAGACTTCTGCAGCGAAACTTGAACAAGACGTGCAAACCGTTGGACTTAAATACTGACACAACTGGATGAATCCTAAACCTCGGGGTCACAGAGATCACACTCGCGTGCTGAGACTCTCAGGCGTGCACTGTAAAGAAGAAACAGACCACAAAAAGGACAAAAATATGCATCATACAATGTTTGCTGAAGCTAGATGATGATAACATTGTTACAGCTCCATTTTCATGCAGACTTCAATTACTCAAAACACTGGTCTGATGTCTGACAAAACTGTATCTCGTTGTCTTTTGTTTTAACTGATGGTGAAATCCAGATTTTTTTGTTTTTCCAAACGCTGACCTCGTTTTTTCTTAAGTATGTTGTTGTCATAACGACGATCACTTGGATGTTACTTAGCTGTATAAGATGCCCTTTCTGCCTGTGTGTGCATGAGTGAAAATGGCGTCTGAAGTGTTGGAGGCATCGATGAATGTGTGGCAGTCAGAGATTAACAGAATTTACAAAGATCAACGCTGGATGAGAGGCGAGCAAATGTTTGAGTGACAGCTTATATTTCAGGTGTTCGATGTCTGTGTGCATGAGCCGTATGCAGACGTGTGTGTGTGTGTGTGTGTATGTTTGTCTGTGTGTTTGTGTGTGTGTGTGTGTAGACAGCAAGTTCAAAAACATTGGCACTAATGAATATTTCTTAAGTTGTGGTTTTAGCAGCCTTTTTTGTTTTATATATTGTCTGAATTGCAATAATAATAATAAAGAAAAAAGATTTTTTAGAAGATGCAACAAACTGAAGGCATTCATACTGAAACATGGAACACGCCAAAACTTGTACCAAGCTGAGCTGGAAGAGTGTTTTAGCGACACTTAAAAGTTACCTATTGTTTATTTTTGTTGTTGTGTATCATTATAAATTAAGGTGGGCTTTATCAGTCGTGTTCAGGTTTTTTTTGTTTCTGGTTTTACAAAAGAAATTAATTTAAAAAAGAACAAGACAATTAATAAAGGTTGAATTTAATTTTGTTGTGAAATGTGCCTTTCCATTTATTCATTTGTCTTTCATCAAACGTTATTCTTACACTTGAACGCTCTCTTGTCCTGTAATATTACAGGTTTGGGTGAATCCTGGACTTTAGTCAATTTTAGAGCCATAATTGTTCTTGATTATTAGGGTTTAGTTAAATAGCTTACAGTAGGTGTTACTGTAGATTTCATAACCTGCTTCAATTGATTTAACTGATTAAAAATGATCATATTATTAAGATAAACAGTCCAGGTTACATGAATCTTGCATTTAGAAGTAATCATGCAAAATTGTGTCATTCTTGTTTTCCTGGTTTATCACATTTACAGTTAGTTGTTTATTTACAGATTTTGCAGGGGTTTGTAAAAAACAACTAAATATGTTAAATGTCATTAAATCTTTAATGATGCATATAATAATAATGTTTCATAAGTTTGGGAGTGACGTCATTCGTGTCAGAAGTGCGCTGGGATGTAACTTATGGTACGAGTTACAGCCGTGACTGGTCGAGGAAACGTGGTTTGGGTGCTAATGTGATGAACTGAGATTCTGGAGTTTAAAGTTACAGAAATAAGAGCGCATTGGTGCCCCAGATTTAATATTAATATTAAGCTGGTGATTATCACCATATAATACATGTGTGCTAGATAAAAGAATAATGTATTTTCTTCTGCATAAGACTAATACTTGAACGATTTTAGAGAAAGAGAGTGAGTTTTATAAGAGGATGCGTTGTGGAGGTGAGAAACCTGATCTCCATGACCAACCAGTTTAACCCCTCCCTGATGTTGTAAATACGTTTCTACAATGTTTCCTCAACCTCCTTTCAATGGCAGTGGGTGTTGCCCCCATCATGTGGTGTGGTGCTGAAGCTGCTGGGTTCAAGTCTGGAGGACTTCTGCTCAGGACATTTACACTCAAAACTGTCCTGCTGCTCGCAGATCAGATGGTAATTGCATTAAAATTATATCAAGTTTTTTTAAATATATAAATGTAAATATTTGGGGGCATTTGTTGCCTGCTGGACAAGTTCATAACATAACATTAACCAAGTGTTTTTAAAGTGTTTTTTTCTGTCCAGATCAGTCGAGTCGAGTTCATTCACTCCAAAGGCTTCATTTACAGAGACACTAAACCTGAGAACTTTCTGATGGGACTCGGCAGGAACAGAAACCTGGTCTACATCATAGACTTCAGTTTGGCCAAAAACTACAGAGACACCCGCACACATCAACACATTCCGTATTGTATGAATAATAGCTTGACCGGCACGGCGCACTACACCTCCATAAACAGTCATTTGGGAATTGGTAATAGCAGGATAGTGTCACTATCTGTCAACAACAACATTTTTACCGTCTTTAATTTTGAATGATTCCATATTTTCTTTCTTTATCCACAGAACAATCCCGACAGGATGATCTGGAATCTCTCGGCTATGTTCTAATGTACTTTATTTTGGGTTCTCTTCCCTGGCAAGACCTCAAAGCGGTCACTAAACAACAGAAGTATGAACGGATCCGTGAGAAAAAGATTTCGACCCCCATTGAGGTTCTTTGCAAGGCCTCTCCATGTGAGTACAGGGCTGTAAACGTGTTGACAGTATAACCATGTTATTTGATTTTCTGTGATTGTTGTTTTCATTTACTCTGTCATATTGTTTTTGTTCTCATTCTTCTCTCATATTCCTGCAGCTGAATTTTCAACCTACGTGAACTACTGCCGTTCGCTTCATTTTGAGGAGGAGCCAGATTACTCCTTCTTGAGACTGTTGTTCAGAAGCCTTTTCCACAGACAGGGATTGTCTTATGACTACGTGTTTGACTGGAACATGCTCAAATTTGTATGTCTTTGAAACACCCTATATTATGTTATGCAGAACAGTACCGTTACTGTTTCCAAACACACACCAGCCTTTAGAAGCAGGACTGAGCATTGCATGCTGTACAGTACAGTACAGTAAATGTGTATTATATTATATATTGACTTTTTTAGGACTCCGGCAGAACAGCAGAAGATAAAGAGAAGGAGCAGAGGAGAGAGGAGAGAGACGTGGGGACTTCAGGTGGTCCACAGGGCTCAGCAGCTTGTGCTCTTCAGAACCTCACAGCTGCTAACAGAATCCGCAACAGCCCAGATCCAGCCAGTTCAACACATGCATCAGGGGTTCCAGAGTCGGTTCTGGTTCAGAGCAGGTTGTTCACGAAGACGTTTGTGGGACTTCAGCCTGAGCTGAAAGGAACTATGTGCTCCTCATCCTCATACACTGGAGGCTGTTGCTGTTGGGATCAGATGCATGAATGCGTTGTGGACGCTGGACAAGCAGATTTAATGAAGACCACAAGAAGATCTAGAAACAGTGGAAGTGGAAAAATGATCTTCATATTTCTGTATGAAATGCTGGGAAAACTTGCCCGTTGCACTGGAAAGCTTTAACTGATTATAAATCAATGCAAGAAATGTATGACTCTTACCTTAAACACATGAAACATGTTGTATGTTGATACCTGACACGCATGACGCTGTGGGGCTGCCTTTCCATGTTAAACAAAAGTTAAGAATTTACAAGACTGTTGCATGCAATTAAACCAGAGTTTGGCCTGAAGACATTATTAAATGGCAAATGTGAGATTTCACAACCTGAGAGAGTAAAATGATTTAAGGTATTAAAATCATTATATAAAATATAGCAATAAGAATAATTGCAGGTCTGAATGTCTCTCTTACAAATGCAACAGCTTGTTTACAGAAAATTTAAAATGAAAAAGTCCTGCATTTACATTATTATGACAAACCCCATTCATGCATAAACACAAATACCAAAGTGTTTCAGCTTATAACCATGAGTTTTCATACCTGAAACTCTTATGTTAGGGAAATGAGGTCTTCTTTAAAGAAAAGAGCTAGCAAACATCAGAGATGGCCCTCAGGATTACATAACTCTCATGAAATGCATTTATTATGTAAGGCTCGAGGGGTGACTTTTATTTTGAAAGGTCAGTGTTGTTTCTGCCTTCACTGCTTTCCGTCTTCATCCCAGTTAAACTAATAATCTGATGATTTTAAAACTGCGTTAAATAAATAAAGTCGTTTAAGTTCAATTAAAAATAAGTTTGTGAACTAAGATAATGTTTCAGACTGAAACTTTATATCGTTTATGAAGTTTGTTTGTATGAGAAAGTAAAGATGGTTCTTTAAGCACAACGAGACCTTCACGTCTTTATTTACTGATCACAGCATAATGTAATAATCACATCACTGGCATGTTTCATTACTGTTATACTGTGATGTCCACCATTCTTTCAGTTCTTCTTCAGTACTATGTTTCAGTACTATATGT
>JBAJNP010008657.1:0-19784 GCA_036877545.1 Yasuhikotakia modesta
ATATATATATATATATATATAGATAGAGAGAGAGAGAGAGACATATACAGAAAGCAAAATATGTGTTTGTTTTGATTGTCAGTCATGTCAGCTATAAGTCCCAAAGATATTTCACAATAATGTAGTAAATGCTTGTTTATACATGACTTCATCATCGTACCCCTACACACATACACACACACACACATGCCCCATCCTCTGGTGATGACCGTTCCAGATCAGTGTAGCGTGTGCTTGTAGCTTCGTAATGGATGAAGAGCGATGACATAACTTATCCTTCTTTACTCTCCACCCAGAATCGGCACACAGCTGGAGTTCTCTGTATTTCAGATTACACTACGTCATCATTTAAACTCTCTCTCTCTCTCTCACACACACATAAGCACAACCAGACATACGACATGTACACAGGGGTTACGGTGACATCATCACATTTCTGCCATTCCACCAGACACACATGGACAAACATGTAAACAATGACATCATGGTTTTACCACAGGCCAGGACAGGACACACACAGAAAAAACGGCTGGTTTAAACCACAAGCGCGACAGAATGTTTCACTATTACAGCAAAGACACCACAGAGTGGTCAAATGACACAAATACTGAAACGTGTTGTAAAACTGAAATAGATGTTATTTTCCTTTTTGGAAGAGAAAGTTACCAGTCAAAAATTTTGGCACGGTGGATTAAATTTGTTTCTCACACACTTAAAAAACAGATATTTTCAGAAATACCCAGTAATTGTGAGTCTAACACGTGAAAATATGCACACACAATTACTCCCATATCTGACCTAGTAAGATGGTTTACTAGGTTCTGAAATAGAGCTAAAATCGCTGGGATGGAAGTCGCTTAAGGGACGTTGATTCAACACAATAGTGGACCGGCCGCGGGGAGCAGAAACACTGAGCCGGAGAACAGATGCACGCAGCTCCCTCCACATTCTGAGAAATCTCTCCTTGTCAGGAGAAATTTACAATAGAAGCAATTCACAGAAGAATTGTATCAATTTTCCACAGGTAAGGTGGGGGGTTGTTTTTTACCATTCATAGCCCCCGGACCCCTGGGAACAGCATTCAGACACCTGCCCAGAGAACGAGAAAAGAAAGAAGAAAATGAGACTGAAATAAAATCCAAAGTCCAAAAGCAAACAGGAAAATGGACCCATAGTACAAAGCTAGACACACACGCAAAACGCACACGCATAAACACACAGGATTACAAAAACTCAGATACATTGGGATTATAGAGAAGCAGGCATAACACCACACACACACACACACGTCACAGGATTACGTCCAATAGTCTCAGCTACATCCCGAATGGTTTTCTAGGCAAAGCTGAGGGGAAAAGCAATGACATCATAGCGTGGTTTAATGCAATCTCTGCATCTGATGCAGTCTGTGATGCAATCGCATGTGCATTGTGCAAATTAAACTCGGGTCACACGGTCACAAGCTGAAAGCTCTCAGTAGTTCAGAACCATCAGAACCTCAAACTACCATCACTATAACCTTCAGACAACTCATAGTTTTTATGCTATTAAGTAAGGAACTCATTAAGTAAGGAATGTTTTAAAACAACAAGTGTGTACCAAAGTGCTGTACAGGGCAGTTTAAACCGCAAGGAAAGTAAGTCACTTGAAGATATTTGGGAACTGAAGACTTTTAAGTCTGTGGGAAACAGAATTTCTCACTAATTTATTTTAATTTATACAATTAAAGCAAAAGCAGGGCTTGATTCTCTACTGGAGGTTATTTAGAGACATTTAGACGCAGCCATGTGGTTTGTTTCATGGGCCAATTTACACCATCAGTGGGGGCCTTATATTGACACACACACACACAAATAAAATTAGCAAATAGGCAAAAGGTGGGTTTGAAGGCCTACTGGATGACAATCATTTTTTCACAACTCTTCAAAAAGCTCCATGTCCCAGATCTGAGCTGGGGGAGAACAGTGTCAGACTGACCCAGCTGAGTGAAGCTGGAAAAGTAGGTGGGTGCCACAGAGTACAAGAGGAGCCACTTCAGCAATCAGGTCAAAAAGAAACCACTGTGGACACACACACACACACACACACACACACACACACACACATACAGCTGTAGTCTGTCTCCACTGGGTCACACACACACACTTATCTATCTTAATGGGGGCATTTCATAGACTTGTATTTTTTATACACAGATAGTTATATAAACTAACTTTATAAATAACTCAATCCTAAACCACACTATAACCATAACATATGGTCAAGCAAACCCAGACACACACACACTTTACTACACATGCACAGTTGTGCAAAACCATTACATAAACTCATTTTTTCTCTCATTCTTTCTCTCTTACACACAGACACAGATCATAGTGGGACTTTCCATTTTATTGTTTTTATACTGACCTAATAATAGTTTATGTTCTTTGAACCAAACGCTCACAGAATGGTTTCTTTATATATTTATATTAAAACATTATTTTGAGGGTTTCTTAAACCGTTTTCCAAGTAAGGACTGTATAAATGTACAATACAGGTTAGGTTAGATTCTACTACCCATTGGCATTTAGCCCCTAACTGACCCACCCACCCTCATACACCCTCCATAGATAGCGTGGTTTTCTCATACACTATATATTAAGATAATGATATAGCAATTGTTACACCCAACCACTTCTGAGATGGTAAGTCTTCTCCTAACCATCTCAGAAACCTGTTGACATTATTAGATTTAAAGCAAAACCTGATTTGAACCCTACATGAGCCTTTCAGGTATCCGCCCACTCACACCAATATGCCTACGAAGCCACAGCACTGAACTTTGATTGGCAGGCGGCGTCCAATCAGGTGGCTCGGCAGGTCTGACAGATTGTGGTGTCATTTCTTCCAGAGCCAGTGAAGAAAATTACCCATCATGCTGCACACACAACCTGTACAATTCACCCTCTCTAAAAATAGCTGCAAACTTCAGGCGAGTGGCACTACACACAATCTCCACCCGCACAGCGGGGCTGAAATCGGCTCTGTGGATGGATTCAATCACGGCTCGAAAAATATGCATGGAAACGCGGGGGTACGCATCAGTCACGGACCCCAGTTTAAATAATCTCCTCAAATGGAACAAAAACTGCTTCTAACTGGAGCGTCATCGATTTTCTCCTCCTCATTGAGAGTCCAGCAAAAAAGCCCCAGAGGAAGTGACATCATCACCAGTGACATCATCACTACATGGCAGCAGTGTTGGTTTTCTAATTGACTTATTGTGTCCATCCTACATCAACTTGGTCAGAAATTACTTCCATTTTCTTCACACATACATTCACCTAAAATCTGTTACGGAAAAAATCTTGCTGTCACACACACACTCTCCCTCTCTCTCTGTTTCTCCTCCCTGTTTCTCCACACACTCGCATCCCTAGGGATCAGCCGACCATTTCAATTGAATTCCGCATCATTCCAAGAACATCCCTCCTTCTCAGTGACAGATGCGGATGGTTTATTCTAATTGGCACCAAAGGCAGATTTTACTTAGTGTGCATGATCTAACTGCCGCCTCAGCTAATGATGATAATAGCAAACAGACACCATGGGACTAACTCTCTGTCTCTTTCTCTCTGTCTCTCGCTCTGCCATAATCCCACAATCTACCCCCTGTAGGTCCCCCTCTTACTCTCTCACATTGATGGAAGAACAGAAATCATTTATGCTGTGGTGTTGCTTTCTGATATAAACTTTAACTCTGTGTAACAGCCTCCGTTAGCAGTTGGAAAATTTGACCAATGATGTGACAAACCTTTTATATTCATATAAAAAAATGTAATAGACTGTTAAACGATAAAATAAACAAACAAGGAAATCAAAAACACTTAAGTAACGTTATGTAAACACTGTTTTAGTACCCCATTACTGTACATGTTTGCCCTTATAATATTTTTTAACATACAGTACACAGACCCAACAAACAATCTCAGCCATTCTAATACCAACTCTCTAATGTATGTGTGTGTGTGTGCGTGTGTGTTTGTGTTTATGATACAAACATCATATCACACACAGTTTTCATCTGACAGAAAAAATGATAAAATGACAATAAAAATGAAACAATACAACCCAAAAAAAGTTTGATTTTCAAAACTCAAAACTGTTTGTTTCTTTTAATTTAGCTAAGAATAATAGCTAAGAATGTATTTAAAAACACATCAACATTCATTACAATTCAAAGGTCAGTTCATTTGAACCAACAGTATGTGCAGTACGTGTGATGCATCTGTGGTCATTCATGTTAAATGTTTTTAAGACCGATGCCAACGCAGTCAAACTAGTTCAAGAGTTCAGAAACTTCAAAGCAGAAAAATGTTTAAGTGCCCCTCATCATGAGTAATATTACATTACAACAATCATAAACAACTGAAAGAGACAAGACACAAAAATCTAGGGCAATGTTTTTTTTCCATGTGACATTCATGCATGTGGAACTTTCCAGAACTTTTCCTTTCTGTACAGATCTCAACTAGTTGTTAAAAACCAAACTGTGTGAAAAGCCATCAAAGGATTTCAAAGAAATATGGAGTCATTTGCCACTTACCTGTTAAAACATTGATTTTTTTTTTTACATGGTTTAGTAATGAATTTAGCACGTACAGTTTTGGAACTTTCTGCATGTTTACTTGAAGTAAACAGCATTTATTTTCCGCTGGGAATGATTAAGTCAGAAGCTAAACTTTAATTGAGGTTTAGGTTTAAACGCTTAGGCCTTATGCTGAGGACTGCAGACAGCGACAGATTAAAGGTTATTGCACCTGCAATCAAAAGATTTTTCCATTGTAAAAAAAGTCTTTCAGAAGTGAATTGCGAGGCGAGATAATACGTTAAGTGGTTGTTATGATTCTGTTTTGGTTAATGGCACTTATTTTTTACAGCTTTATGATTTGAGAGCCCTTTTCAAAACCTTTCTAAAGGTCAAAGCTAAAATGTCTAGCTAAAATGTGAACCTACTGTATTGAACAAATGTTGTAATTTGTGTGTTTGCTTAATTGTTGTTAAACAAACAAGGAACAAATTAATAATCCATTGAATTTTTATGCAATCTCTAAAACACTCTATTCTAATTATAGGGTTTAGCTATTCTAATAAAATCTCTGTTTATAAACTGTGTGTATGTTTGTCTATATCTACACCAATGCTACACCATATAATGAGTTTCCACAGGATTGTGTGTGTGTTCATTGTGTGTGTTTTTCTGTTCCAAAATAACAAAACTTCAATGCACACTGTGTGGTCCGTATAGAAAAGGTACAGCCGGCTGGAAGAATTTGACTGGCCTGCACAAAGCCCACCTCTGATCCCCACTGAGCACCCTTAAGATGAATTAGAACACCCACTGTGAGCCAGACCCCCATCAAGACCTGACCTCATGCTTTGAATGGTTTTAAATGGGCTGTCATTGCCACAGCTATATCCCAATCAAACGCCTTATCACATTAATGCTAAAAATATAGATCATATATTTCATACACACGCTGCATTACACACACTGATTTTATTTCAATGCAACACTACCCACGATTATACTGTAAAAATTGCATTACTGTAATTTTAAGTTCTGTTCTGCCTTTTGAAATATAATCCATTGGATGTGGAAACCGACTTTCAGCTTTGACATTATAGACATAACAAGGGCACAAAAAAATCAACTTACCTCACAATGTTATAATTTCTGGCCAGTGGCTGAATACAAAATATGAATACAAATATGTTGGCCAGGGCTACCAGGAACAGATTCCTTATGTGAAACCGGAACCACTGAGTTCTAAGTCCTTGAAATCAATCAAACAGCGCTGGCTAAACGAAATTAATTCCATGGTGGCTGAGGACAGACATGTTGGAAGATTCAGACACAGTAAGACATTTTTTCTGACTGCGCTCAAGGAATTTGTTTGCGCTTACAAGGACAACCTGTTAATTCAGGCGCCGTGAGGCTTGATTTGTGTTTCATGAAGTTGGCTTCAATAAAAACAGGACAACAGCTACTTTCAACAAACAAAATGTTCGTAAAATGATCCCAGACAGTTTAGCATGTGATCACAAATATGTTTAGTTTGTGTTTTTTGCATGTATGCCAAACAATCACAGAAAATTATGAGTGATTTTGTGTTAAACAAATGTGTGGCACAGGAAAAGACAGTAAAGAGAGTTCTGTGGCAGAACATATATAACATATAATAGCGTGTATACACAGTAGGGAGGACTGGGGCTAGTTGTCACAACAGATACATCTCATTAACAGATAATTGTAAGTCAAAAGTCAACAACGTTTTAAATTACAATGTTAATTCTGCCCACTTTTGCTGTTGCTCTTGGGTTAAACGCAATAAACCAGAAGTTCTCAGTACTTTGGACTCACTGTTCTTCATATTTTGTAAGTCTGCCTTATTTAACACAGCTTCAAATCATTAGCTTGTTAGCGCAGAGGTCCCGAGTGTGTCAGATCTGTGGTAGATACATTGAAGTAAAGGTCAACTATATAATGAAGGCAGATTTTAATGGAAAAAGTTAAATCATGTTTCTATAAATGTCAGCTCAGGGCAAGTTGTCACATTTTACCCTGGTTTTCTATGCTGTCATTTTAATCATTAATTAAAACGTGTCCCACACAACGGTTTGTTTCTGTAATGATTGTAGTATCTCATCTTTTACATATTTAGTTTGTTTCATAATTGTTTTACAGATTATATTTTGCTGAAAAACATAAGAAACTGTTTAATGGTTTGTTCCTTTGTGACAACTTACCCCATGCTGTGTTTAATAAAACGTGTATTTTTTCTTAGGCAATGATGGTGGAAATGTTTAGTGTTTTTTGATTGCAAACACATCACAGGAGATTTGTGTGTAATAATTCCAGCCTTCCCCACATCACACAAATAATGAACATGAATAAATTACAGCTGATGACTGGTTTGTCATCTCACTGTATGCCAACAGCTTTTAGCACCGTCAACCAAACCAGCCAGCGTTCTCCTTGAATTAAATGATGATGAATTAAAAGACAAATGAAAATGTCTCTGAGAGACCTACAAGCTTGGAGAAAAACACAACTCTACATGACGCTGAGAAGACAAAAATACAACATGACCTACTTTCATTTGTGATATTTGTAGCAAAACCTGAACTAAAAAATGTTGCCTAAACGTTGGATCCAACATTGCACTCGTACTAGCTTCCAGCTGTATGCGTTACAGTAGCCCTCTGCATTATTAATGAGTATTTGGACTCATGGTTTATTCAGGAAGTCCTACACTGAGTCATCTGCTCCATTTGAGAGGGATCTCAGCAGAGCCGCGTAACGTTGCAACAAATGCCGATCCGATCCATTGATCATTGATCTGACGCAGAGTGAAACTCAGGTGTGGGTTGGAGGGAACAATCTCGCGCCTTCAGCACTCAGCAGTAATGAGATGCTCCCGTTTCATAGCAGATGGAAAATGTCTCTTTCTTTATTGCTCTCTCCGTGATTGCAGCCAGGCTGTGGCCTGGGATCGGCAAGGCAGTATCATGTGAGGTGGAAAGGGTTGCTGGTGACCAGTTTAACCACAGTGGAAAAACTGCCTCAGTCCTCATCAATATTTCAGCCGCGCCTGCTGAAAACCAATACCGGCCAACATATTCCATCTTGTCATTGGACTAGCGGATCGAATGTCGCGCCTTGACATGCTAACATTGTCGCCTTACAAACGGTGATGTAAAGCTTGATGTATTATTCATCGTTTCTCCAGCGGAGGGCCGACGAAGACAGAGCGCCGACGTAACGGAGGGGGTCAAGAAGAAGCGAGCAAGAAATGAGAGAAGTTAGAGACATATGCTGCAGACATATGCTTCCCTGTATTCTCCCAATGATCTCAAGATGGATGATAATGGTGAGCATTAGCGCTACTGGTACTGGTAGGAGCAACTGGTTGCCTCAGAAACGTACAGAGCCACATTTCCACTCGCTGTAAATTGACCTGGTCAACAACTCATCAATCATTGAGAATCATTGGATTCGATAAACTCACAAAACTTGATGTTATTGCTTGCATACTGAACTAGGTTTGTTCAGGGTCATTGAAATGTCAAAATTAAATAGTTATTTTAAACCTGTTTACTTTGCTAAACCTTTGAATTAAGGTGCAAACATTTTATTTTATTTTATACAGGCACTTTTATTATATTTAGACTATATTTATTTATATTCTTTATATATATTATATAATATATATAGTGTCACTGACAGTTTCAGAGAACAAATTAAGGGGAAAAAAATACTTTTAAAATTCAAGAGAAAATCACCATTTCTGAAAGACAACACACCCCTTTTTTCTCCACATTTACAATCATCAGCAAAATAACTCTTAGTCACAACTGTCTAGATAATGACCTAAGCCCGACCCCTCCCATGCTTCAAACGGCTATTATGCACTGGCTTATCGTTCCTTTCTTTCCCATGGGGGGCAAACAGGCAGGTGGGCATGGGTGGCACAGAGCGCCGTTTTACTGTAAACTCCCTCCAAACTATTCTGTCTACCCCCCCACCACCTCAGGGGGGATAAAATTTACCAAGGGCTGTTTTTCCGCCCTCCCTTTTTTCCTCTCATCTCATGAGTCTTTGTTTGGGAGATAACGTGGCTGATGTGTAATAAGGGGCTTGTTCATGTGTCTGTGTGTCACTGCTGAACCGACAAAAAAACACACACACACACAGCTCTAATGGATGTTTGCCCCCATAATGACTCCTGTTTCATAAACATCATGCGCTTCTACTTCAGATGCAGAGTTGTTCCTGACAGAAAGAACTGTGTGTGTGTGTGTGTGTGTGCGTCGGTGTGTGTGTGTACGCTTACATTAGTCAACATAGTGGCGGTGTGTTGACTGAACTTATTGATGGAGAGACTGACAGAAGAGTAAACAGGCTTTATTATCTCTGTTTTTCCTTCCACTAAGTGAACCTTTAGTTCCTCTTCTTTATAACATGCAAATGAACAACAAAGCACAGCTAGAAACCAAAACAGTTGAGGAGACAGTTTACCTGAAATTCTATTGTCACTTTATTATAAGGTTCAGTTTGTTGACAGCCATTGTGTCAAACTCACCCTCATCATTTACATACCTGCATGACTTTCTGTCATCCATGGAACACAAAGGAAATTGTTTAGTAAAATGTTGACGCTGCTCTTTAACATACAATGAAAGTGAAAGAAAGAGGTGGGATTTTCAGGAAATAGGAGTTCAAAAGGTGCTTGATTTATTCCCACAAGTCAACCGTATTACAATGAGCTCACATCCCATGTTTGTTACTTCATAGTGCTGTTTTTTTGTATTTGTGAAGCTTAAGAGCTAATGGTCACCATTTATTATGATTATGTGAAAAATTGCAACAAAAAGCAATATTGAACAAATGAAACCACCCAGGTTTGAAATGACATAAGCTTTTGAAATGACATGTTTTTTTGTGTGAACATTCCTTTTAAATAAAACACTCAAGAGCTTTCAGAGACAGACAGACGCGTAGTCTGACACAGAGGGCATAAAAAAGTAAAGTCATGTTATGCCACATTAAAATTCAGTCTGACGTAGCCGAACAGAACAACAAATGAAGAGTATCTCTCAGAGATCAACACCCACACTTATCTGGTCCAAAGTCACAAAGGACACCCATATACACAAACAGGTACGAGTCACAGGATCTAGAAGTTTCCGTGACCTCAAAGGGTGAATCACACAATGATTGGTGATTGTGTCACATAAGTCGCAAGGTCAATTAAAGCTAAAGTACGTCTGATAGTAAAAAGCATGCACTTCAAATCCATTGGGAAGGGGACTTCCAAACCGGAAAACTCAGCGCTTTCCAAAAATATCCTTAACCCTCATGCATGAAGATTTACTGAGCCAGACAGAGCATGAATTTTCATTGGCTGTTAAAGTATTTAGACACGTGAGTCATGCTTACAAATGTCTTAAAAGTGAATAAGCTTAAGTGTCCAAATGCTTTACAAGGCCACTGTACGTATGTGTACAAGACACTGTTTTATGTAAAATACCTCAAGGTTTAATTTATATTGCCAGCTTACTTTGCAATAGGGCGTCTAAAGCAAATACGGCGTGTACACTGAGCTAAAACAAAACAAGGCCTGGTGTCAAGTTATCTAACACAGGAACTGAAGGAATGAGAGTTACAGGCAGCTGTTGGGAGTTCTGATGCAGGTGGCCCGGCAGACAGCTGTGGAAACACAGGGGAAGTCCCACCAACTTTTAGGGAGATTTCCCTCCAAACTCTTCAGTACAGAAGCTTTGCAAACACAAGCACGTGGTCACCTGACCCCAGCCTGACAGTTGAGACAGTTGAGCGTACTGGCCGTTTCCCATAATGCATTTTTGGCATGGATGTAAAACTGATCTTTATGCAACGTGGTACAACCATCATTGCTGTTGAGACGAGAGACAAACAGCAGCGTTCCTGTAGCAAAATAACAGAGAAGTTGGATGCGCTGAGCTGAGCAGTTACCTTATATGGTGTTGGGCTTGACAAACCAGATTCTTAACCAGATTCTTGGTGCATACATAAACAAACACACTCTCTGTCTCTCTTTCTCTCTCACACACACAAACACACACACACACACACACACATGCATGCAATCTTGTCTTTCAGAAGTCATGTGACCTAAGACACACAGGCATTTAAAGCTCAAATTGGATGCAATTGTGTTTGTGTTTAACCCTATTTTGAAAAATGACCTCCATCTGAGTCTCTTAAGGTATTTAAGGAACTCAAGGGTGAATCATTCTGCTGTTAGATCAGTCGTGAGTCACAGATCTGAGTTGTGTAACACGTTCACCTTGCAGTGGGGTTTTCCTTCACTGTGGGTAACTTTAGGGTCACAACATTAATGCACCCAGTCTCACATTCTTGGGTGAAACTAAACATGGTTTTCTACAAATATTGACTAGTCACTTTAAAATGCATTGCCATTATCGCTCACATTTAAATTTGCACATTATTTCTTTTGTTGTAAGAAGGTACCTTGAACTGTTAGCATTGAAGCTTTCAGTGCCTATAAAACAGATTTTTCTCTTCTTATCAGGACCAGCCTCAGTGTCTGTCTGTAAAGGTCTGACAGGCCTTTATTAACAGTTCAGCCAGTCTGCGAAACCCCACAGCGCTCAGAGCAGCTACAGACTTCTAGTTCTTTAAAGAAACGCTTATATTCACACATTCACTCGCTCGGGAAGAGAGAGAAGGTGATTTCAAGGCAGAGATATGAAATGCTCAAAGGCATGAAAACGAACTAGACTGACCTTTGGAGTGACATCACTAGTGCATTGTGGGCCGCTGGAGACAGAGTGGAGCAGACAGAGAGTTAAGGGTTAATGTTGTATAACACAAATGAATGTAAAGACCAACCATTTATCAGTCTACCTATATCTGTGTGTGTGTGTATGTGTGTGCGCGCTATTGTATTGAATAATTGGACTATATTGCAATAATGTCTATACACAACTTATATAACATCATGCCAGCTATAAATTCATAAGCAAACTTTTGTTGTATATGATGTATAATGTAAAGCATTACTGACTGACTTAAAAATGCATTTTCAGCAATCTTATGTATGCTATCTAATGTTAATGTAAAAACACAGGTGGGAAGGCAAATGGACAAAGAGTAATCAAACATTATGAAAGACATTAGTTCAGGTGAAGGACTGACTGTATGTCTACAATGTTTACACAGCAATAATGAAGTGTTGGAAAGTATTTAATGGTGTGTGTGTGTGCGTGTGCATGTGTGTGTGCACGTGTTTGTATGCTATTGTGTGTGTAGCTATTCACCTCCATGCTGGTATGTGTTTGGCAGAAAGTCAGTGGGAGCTAAATAAAGCAAGCATTATTCTCTCCTGCCCTATTGTCACTCACTCACTCACTCACACACACACACACACACACACACACACACACAATCTACTCACAATGACCCCCCGACCCTGGCTGCCATACTCTATCGAGTCTTTTATCATTGTGACAAGACTGAGCATTCTGACAAACCGCTGAGAAACACTGTGTGTGAATACAGTCCCTAATCTTCAGCTCTAAACCAAAGAAAAAGTTAAATGTGTAACACTGCACTGAGTCATGCAGTGTTTTTCTGTGTGTGTGTGTGTGTGTGTGTGTGTGTGTGAGTGTGTGTGTGCCAGCACTGACTCTCTGGGCCCGGTATTCACACAGATACACACACCTGCGTGTTAGTCACATCACACACACACAGAAACATTTGCCAGCCCATCGCTATTGTTTTCTTTATCAGCTGAGTCAATGATCAATGGCAGTAATTAGTCACAACACAGCGGGATCAGATGATGTCTGATACAAGAGGATATCAAATAAAGTCTGGCAGTGATAAAAGGCAAAACTGTCCAGTCACACAGACGTTTTCATTATCAGTGAAACTATCCAAACATTCTTAATTCAACATACATTTACAAAACGTTATAAGATAATACTTATAATAGTATTTTGTGAACAAATATCCTGATCTAAGTGCATTTTTGCAACCTTTTTGGAAAACCAGTATTCCTGTACTTCAGTCTGAGGAAAGACAATAGAATTCGTGGAACGGGACTAAAATTTTACATTCCACAATGCAAAGATGGTTTAATAGCCCCTCTTATTACAGGTCCAGTTGTAAATTAGTCTCAAATGCTCATGTTAGTAGACTAATCCTATTTTAATATGTTGGTATTTTAAATAGTAAACAAAAATACTGGTTAGGAAATCAGTCTTCGCAGTGCATAGCTGGAAAATCTTTGTACACCTTATCTGTCCTCAACATAATTTATATTTGTTCAGAATATTAATTCTTTCAGCAGACAGAGATAAAAGAGAAGGTGAAAGTAATTATGCAAATGAGGCTCCACAAAGAACAAGTAAACACTGCATTAATATTTGACAGGTTTCGATCAAATTTACCTAAACCAAAATGGTTCACTGCAGCGCTAGTCAATGTAAAATAGATTTGAGGAACTCGCACCTCAATCTGTTCAGATAACAATTCAATAACAACACTGATTACAAAAGCATTCAAGTTGACACGGTCAACACTGCAGAGTTTCCTAACACACATTTTATCTGGATAAATCTGTTTGAAAACACTGAAGCAAAGTAGCAGAACATTTATGCAACATCACTTGTGGGCAGTTTTAGAAGTTGGATAATAAAATATTCTCTTAAACTGTAGACACAGCTTCTGTCTTCAATATTTTAAGGTTTTAAATCTATGTCTAATGTGTTTCTTTGCTAATAGTAATAGTAATTTGCAAATGTGAAATGAGGAGAAAAGATAATTATGTAGTTTTCATTTCTTCTCTGGTTCCTAATAAAGCTGATTTGGAATAATGTAAACTGAAAAGGAAAGTGAAATTAATGAATCTGGATTGAACAACATGATGTCACTTCACACCAGCTGAGACTCACACTGATTTCCAGATGTCACATTAAGTGAACCAGATTCTGATAAAGGGGTGTAAAAACAGATCTCTCTCTCTCTCTCTCTCTCTCTCTGTCTCTCTCCATCTCAGACAATTCTTAATCTTTTATTGTTTATACCTTATATTGATAAAGATTATGATGACAAAAACTAACAAACACAATTTTTTGCCTTAGTAATTACTCATCGACTGCAACAAAGCAGTTAGCAGTCTTGTAACAGTGTTTGAAACAGACATATAAATACGCTAGTGTGAAACTTTGTGCCTTATAAAAACACACAAACACACAGACACACACACACACACTTTTTCCTCTCCTCCCCTGTTCTGAGCTACAGTTGGGAGGAGAAAAGTGTGTATTTATAGAAAACCAGACTGACTAAAATGGCTGAATGACTGGTTGTGTGGCACAACGTTATATTTAACGCACCATGATGTCAACACTCGGCTGGACCGTTGCCATGGTTTCTTTCTCTTTTGGCTGAGGAGGGTGTTTCTTATCAGCATTGTAGAAGGACAGATGTTGGGTTCAGTGAATCTCACGCACACACACACACACACAAACAAAAAACATGACATACACACAACAGATCGTACTGAAAATGTCAGTGTATCTGGTACAGTGTGCTCATAAGAGTGAATAAACATCGCTCTAAATGACTGGAAAACTATTTTAATGTAATTATAGAGCTCTGAATGCTGTTGATGAGGGAAGTGTTGAACACACATTGAGGTATTAGTGAGTCGAGGATCCTGGTGTTTGTGGCTCATTTGACTACCTTAAAAAAGAAAGAATTTTACAGCTGTGGTGTAGATATCTTGGAAATATATTTTCCGTTTGCATCCCTGGAACACAACTGATAACTTTCGGATATGTCAAATGTTTGTGCCACAGACAATAACTAAGTGATTGCAGAGGGACCAATAGTAACATATGAGGCACCTTAGCAACACCTTAGCAACCACACAACAGCACACTAGCACCCCGGTCATCTTAGTTTTGTTTCGTTTTGACCATGTATTTCACGAACAGTTTTTCATTCCTTTTATTACACAGCCCTCTGTCTCTCTCTCTCTCTCTCTCTCTCTCAAGCTCACACTTTGTCTCACTCACAATCAAAGAAGCCGTATTTCAAAGAAACACGCTCTTATTACGTCAATGTCCACATATTATGGCAAAAACATCCTGAGACGCCACATGACGCACGTTCCCACTCAAAATCAAGAATACCGAACCTCGTATTAAACTGCTTAGTAAGTTTTATTTGTGGCTGTTGGGTTAAATAAGTACCATTGATGGCTCTCATAGAGTGTGTAGTAAAATATTCCTGAGGCACACTATCTGTCTGCAACACTAAAAGGGTTTTACAGCTAAAGAGGAGACATTTTAATAATCCTGAAACTCTTTTTTTTATATATATATTTACCTGATTTTTAGTCCACATTATGTTGTATTACTTTTTTATCTGGAGTTCTGTTGACTCTCATGAGTCAAAATAAGTCAACCCTGTTACTATCATAACTTTTTATTTAAAAACTACACACACAAAAAATATAATCTGATCTTTCGTCCAGCGACAATAAATGAGTACATCTTTCTTTCTTTCTAAACTTTCTTTCTTTCTTTTTATGTATATTTTCTTGTTTTTTTCAATCAGGGAATGTTTTTACAATATCATTCCTGTTACTATGATTTTTACAATAACAGAAGGTTACGAAACACTGGATATTTGCAAATTACCGTATTTAGCTTTATATAGATAAAATAGTGATAGAATAACGCAAATTTCCTTTTTATTTGAGGGGGGTGAAAGCAGAGGAATCAGAGGGCAAAAATCCAGAGAAGGTGAGGAGAGAAAGAGAGCTGTGCTTTCAGTGTCATTCTGGGCCAAGTACACACAGAAATTTGTGCTATTTTTACACCACTGCGTCTGAAATATGTAGGGAATCGGATCTGAGAATAATCTTCCATTATGCATGTGCAGGCTTCTGTATGAACCAGCAAATCAGGGCCGTTTTACACACACTGAGGCACACGACTGCACTACTTACAAAATATAGCGGCATTCAAGCCTGTGGGACCCTGATGCTTCTCAAAAGACAACACACACACACACAAACACACACACACACAATACTAATCCCTATAGATTCACTGCTGCACTGCATTGATGTTAGGCTGTCAGGAATAGATTGACACTCTGCTATCTTGAGGTACCACCGAAAGCAATTATAGACTTTGTTTTTTTCCTTTTTAATATTTAGAAGAGAAAGAGAACAATGATAGGATTCGAACCTGCATCGCCCACATGTGCACCAAAGCTCAGTATTACTAACGTGCACTAACTGATAGGCCAAGGCTCTAACTAAAGACTTTTATTTTTTACGTAGCCACACAGATCTGCTTAAATATGAAATAATGTAGAAAATAAGGATAATGAATGTAATGTTTTACATATTACCACAAATAAAATAAAATGTATTTAAATAAATGCTATTTTTCCAAATAAATATTTAAATATACATTCACAGCCAACAAAGCAATCCTATTAACACCCACACACACACATATACACACACACACACACACACAAAAACAGTGTAAGCATTCGCAAATAACAAAGTCCAAATCTTAGCATCATTAACCAGCCCCACAGACTCCTTATTACCCTATAAGCCTTTTCAGCTGTTATCAGCCACAAGAAATGCAAAGTCAGATATCTGTGATTCTGCCCTCATAACATCAACTCCCTGACCCAACACCAAGCACTCAGATACCTGGAAAACACACAAGCATTTAAAACACACACACACACACACACACACAAAATAACAGATCTGTACTCAATTCTGTAGAAGGGAACTGAGTTGATCACAGATTAACACCAGATACACAACACTGGGCTAACTTTCCGAAGGACCCTAACACGAGGAGTGACCTCATCTTACATATACATCTAAGACAATGTACATGCGACATTCGTGAAGTCGATATGGGCTTTGTGTCTGGTGTGCTGGTGTGAGTGTCAATGGTGTTAATTACATAATTATAGCTGGAGGGGCGAGCGAGAGAGAGAGAGAGAGAGAGAGAGAGAGAAGGAACAGTGTTATACCTTCTCACACACATCAGGATATTGTCAGAGAGTACACACACACAAACACACACACAAACACACACACACACTGCATCTGAGCTCATTATCAGCTGTACATTTGTGAGTGTGTGAATCAGATGTTTGCGCCTATAGCAGAAGATATATTTGTGAACTATAACACACATACACACTCACACACACACACACACAGCTATATAATGAGATAACTGAAGTGCTGCTTTGTCATGTGTGTGCATGTGTCTTTTGCCTGGAATGGTCACACACACACACACACTTTTGGGTAGTAATTAAATCACATTTGTGGTGTAGAGACAGACTGGTGTAAAGTTCACATGCTGATTTTCCTTTAGCATGGGATACGTTTAATATAAGCAGTTTTTTAGTATTTTTTTATTATATAGTATAATAAAAAATATATTTTTTATTATTTAGTATCTTTTTATAATGCACATAAAGTCAACACAGAATGACAAAAGTAAATTAAACTAAACTAACTAAAAACATATTTGAGATGTTTCTACAAATGTGATTTAATTCTGCTGAGAACCTTCGTAACCCTAGGCAACAGAGGTGTACTTATTTCTTCTCTACATGCCACTGTAATCAACATTCAGAGACACTGGCAGCTTCTTGAATCAGACACAAACACCTTCTGGGAACGTTGCTCCAAATAAAAGTCTGTCATGGATTTTGGAATAGAAAATCTGCAACACTCTTATATTCAATTAATGATGCTGCTGAGCTGCCGCCTATCAACTTCCTGTGTTTGTGAGAGTTTGTGATTGGATCAATGAGTGGCACCGTACGCTTGCAGAACGTGAGGCGATAAATGCGAAGGTGTCTCTGCGAGTGTGTGTAGGTGGGAGTCTGGGTCCCGGGGCACCTTCATTAAGCACATGACATATCGAGGCCGGCAGCCTTGATTCTCTCGCCCTCAACAGACCCCCTCAGTCTGTGTGTAAGCGTTAGAGAGACCGCCATCGCTCACCCACGATACTTTAATTACCCACTGCAGACAGAAGCATCTATACACCATTCAGCTGTGTGGGCCAAGACCTCTCTCTCTCTCGCTCTCTCTCTCTTTCTCAGCTGAACAGAATTTCTGAGCAACTCTCTCTTCCTGTCTTCCAATCTATTTCTGTCACTTCCTCTAAATCTCTCTCTCCAAATAATGTCATTTTCTTTTCACTTTTCATCATTCCATCGCACAACCAAGTCTGGAAAATTCAGCTTCGTCCAGGTACTTCATACAGAAGTTAAACAAAACGCATCGCCGTTAAAATCTGTGTCATCTACAACGTCTGAATGTTTCTTCAACTATGAACAATTTTGGCCTCTGGGAAATTCTTAAAACCTTTTTTCATTTTGTCATTTCCATCACATCTCAAATGATGTATTCTGTTTGCTACAATTCTGTGGTGGAAATGACATTTAGGAATACTGTTGTCTTTTTATAGCCCATTTTATAGCTAGCATATCCCAAATAAATATTAAATAATAATATACAATTGTTTTTACAAATATACGGCTTGATTGGAAAATAAATTAAAAAATCTTTTTATAATCTTTTTTATTTATCGATTTAAAAATCACAAAATATATCAATGGTACAGTTATTATTTTGTGGTTGCTAGGGTCCTCTGAATGGTTGCTAAGGTGCTATGGTTGCTTGTTGGTGAAAAAAAGCCATTCACTTATCAAAATGAATCCATCTGATACATTTAAAGACCTGTAGCTCTGGAGAATTGTGCTAGCAGTGCAAAGGCTGTAGGTTCAATTCTCACATAACACAGGTACTGATAAAAAAATCACATCCCTTTTAAATGAACTGTAAATGGCTTTAGATCAAAATGTTTGCTAATGCATATATGTAAATGGCGCTGAACGGAGAATTCTGATGTCAAGCACGATTAACTTTCCCTAATCCATGACAGGACTGCAGCCTTCCAACAGGACAACAAAAATGACTTTCTGTAGTGACTTTCAATGCATTTAAGACATACATTTTATCAGTATGTGCGTTACCTTGGGAATCAAACCTGTGACTTTTGCGTGTTTTTTACCAATTTTGCATAGTACAATTATCAAACTGTACTATGAAATCATGTTCTCACATCAATGAGCATCATTTCTTTTGAAAAAGTGACTAAACCGCATCATTCAATTATTGTATTGCATTAGCCAAGCAGATGTTGGCTACGTAGCACACCTCATTAGCTACCTCTTTTCTGCTTTCATCATAGCTGTGTTGAGAGGCAGAATAAGCAGCCTGGAGCTTTGGGCATCTTGGGTTGCCAGGTCCTCTTCAATGACATCAACCACAGTTCCTCTGTCCTCGTTTTGCCGATTAACAGCATCAAAACATTTTCCCCACTGCAGCACCTTCTGCTGTGACACAAAATAGAGTGATGGAAAGTTGAAATGCCATCATAGCAATTTTAGAAAGGCCACAGTGCTAAAAAGCTAATTGTGGCATGGCTAACACAGTCACGTGTTTCGTTGTGCCCCAAGACCCAAGAGACCAAACGGATGAGATTTTAAGCTCAAAGAATTTAAGTCCTTTTTCAATCTTGTCTTCAGGACTAAATGAGCTCAGGTTACTGTTTTTGAAGGAATTTTGAAAGCGTTGGTCGAAAATGCCTCGGAGGTGAGAGAACCAAAGGCCTTTTATCTTCACGGCAGTCGTGTCTGAACACGGACAGACTCTGGTTTAATCCTGTGAGCCGTGCACACGGGGGGTTTAAATGTGCAAACACCACACATACGTTAAAAGACAAACACGTATGTACACAAATACGTGCTACTTAATAAAAGTGTACATAAGGATGGAATACAAACATGGGAATATAGTTGTAATTTTCCAAAATATTTCTCCACTACAGAATGCTAATGGAAAGTGTTGGAAGTGACATGTCGGTGATGGTAAAGGAAAAATGACAATCTTTTCCTGTTATACAACAAATTCCACGATTGCATATTGTTGGTAGACAAATTAAATAGGACACTAAAAGTGTCTAGTTAAACTGTTTATGGAAGAAAAACTAATAAACACATCTGTATTTAAGAATGACATCACACAACTGACTGACTGTAGAATACAGGTCACTAGAAATATTTCTAAAATGGTGTGTTTATATAAAGAAATGTT
>JBAJNP010008658.1:0-19784 GCA_036877545.1 Yasuhikotakia modesta
CCTCCTCCAAAGCCTCTGTCGCCTCCTTCTTGTGCTTCTCCGCCTGCTCAGCGGCGATCCTCTCCAAATCAGCTCCACCACCACCTGCCTGAGTGCTTTTACGGACTTTCTTCTTGCCCTTCATTGCAGGATCTTTGTCAGCTGGTGTGGACACAACATAACAAACTCATTTATTCAGTGTTATAAACAAATATAGTTACCGATTTTTTCTAGCGTACACTTATCCTCCAAGCACATATCCATTAAATCGACAATCCATATTTCATGCCTCATATTTCATCACCATCTCTGTTTGAACCATAAAATTGTGAGACAATCATATGCCGTGACACGACAAAGAGACGTCACGTTTTTTCTTTCACACTATAGTCACAGTCAAAGTCTTTTTGAAGTAAATTTTGAAAATGCAGTGTGCTGTGAAAACATTATCCTTTTTTACCTTCTACAATTAACCAAGCACTGGAAGACTTGATTCCTGCTACCGCAGCATAGATTCCTGTATCAACAGGCATACAGTCGATGACTTTCAGCCGGTGGATCATCTTATCCTCAGAAACTGTAATCTCAAATTTCTCGCTGTTGGAGATCGGGACATTTTTTAGGGTCCAAACGATCTGGTTCATGGGTTGGGTTAGGACACACTCAAAGAGGGCGTCTTCTCTCTCCTGGGCTTTCACTTCCTGAATCTTGGCTGCAAAGTCCACGGTTGGAACTGTGGGTTTAAACGAGACACAGAACTTAAACATCTGAAATGTAACAAAGTTATTTGTATCTAAAAAAGACTTTGAATCTGTCTCAAAACTTACTTTTGAAATCTGTTGAAAAGACATTGACACCCTCAACATCCACTTGATAAATCCCAGCATCATCAGCACTGAGGTTTTGAACGGTGAAGATGTATTTTTTGCCGACTTGTTTCAAGCAGTGTTTTAATTCGCCCTCAGCGTCCTTGCTGTATGGAATCATGACACCATTCTGCAGGAAATGAGAAAAAATATCTGTGTTTGGCTCTGGACCTTATTCAACAAAACTCACTAGCCACAGAGAAATGCGACTGATTATCACAGGCAATTGTTTGTGCCTCTGAAAAAGGAAAATTCAGTTTGTCAAATGGGAGGAGTTGACTGGATAAGAGAATCAGAGCAGTGTGCCACTTCTACAGCCATTCCACGCTTCTCACCTTGTACAGGAAAATGCGACTATTGGGATCTTTGAGCTCCATTTCCAGTTCGAAGGTCGCTGCATCTTGACTTTTCACCTCTATGGGTTTCAGATTGCTGAGATGTTGGATGAACTAAATTAGGTAAATTAGAAAATACATTTCAAAAACAGAAACAAATGTTGTGGAAAAACCTTTATTATTTATTTCCATTTCCAGTCCTTTACCTGTGCCTGTTCTTCTTCTCTTTCCTTCTTCATCTCCACCAGTTTCTTTAGCATCCCCCGAAAATCAGTGACACCGTACTCAATGCAAATACACTCGTAGTCTTTCTTGTCGGCACTCAGCAACAATTCCCAAACTGCTTCATCAATGTCACCATCTTTCTTCTCAACTTTTTTGCCAGTGCTTTAGGTAGATTATGTTGACAGATAAGAGGATCAGGCCACAAGCTAGTACTTAACTGGGTTAGTATAACCATATTAAAAACCATATAAGAAATATCTAAAATCTGTGTTTTGTTGCTTTTTCTCAATGTATATTAGTTTACTACTAGTACTAAACCAACTATAAAATTACATATTCCTGAACATTTTACCTCTTTCTTAGCTTTTTTCTGAATTCTGCGGGGTCACTGACTGCAACAAAAAAACAAAAATCAAAACCAAATCAAACATATAAGAAATAAATGTTTGTCACATTCAATATGACAAGAATAAATGTTTCATTAAATATAATTCATTTCAGTGACAAACATGAGCACAGCTGCCACCAACATCTGGTTGCAATTGTCTTACCAACTTCCACTTTTTGCATTTCTCTCTCCTTTTTGAAACCGACTTGGGAAAAAAACAAAAAACACATGGTAACTACATTTTGATGTTAGTTAGTAAAGCTATTTTGGAACCAAGAATAAGCACTTTCGTGTACAAGAGTACCAAACTGTGGACGTACCTTCAATGACATTTAGGACAACAGTACAAACGGCCTTTCCAAACTCATTTGTGGCGTAGCATTTGTAAGTGTCAGCTTCAGCGCCAGTGATTTTGGGCATCTGTGAAAGTCAAGCACGCAAGTGTCAGGTGTTAATGCATCATAATGCATTCTTCCATTGGTTGTATAGTGTTCACACCTTTTGTGGAAAGGAACCATTGACCGGTTTACTTATTCCTGTTTTGTCTGCGCTTTAAATTGGAATGTGAGAAAATCTTTTAACAGGGAGAAAACAGAGACTCATCTGTGAATGCTGAGCCGATACCTGTAGCGTGTGTTCATCCACTGCTGGGTCATATCTGCACTGAAACCTCTGAGGGTCTTTCATTTCTCCTTTTGCTCTGCTCCAGGTCACAGTGGGTGTCGGATCCCCAATCACTTTAGCTTTAAACACAGCCAGCTTTCCTGTTGTATGACAAAACATTCCTGATATTACAGATGTGAGACATACAATTACAAACAAACTCTACTGCAATGCATTGCCCTTTTATTTTTTATTCTGTTATATGTAGATTTACAGTCTCTTTTATTTGTGTCATCTTACATTTTAGTTTACAATTTTGTTGAAATTCATTAGCAAATGTGTTCAGGTACACCATTAAACAATTTGGAGACTTTTAATTATATTAATGTTTGTCATGGTCTCAAAATGGCTTCATTTAAACAGCTCAGCTTAAATGCTTGAAATTAGTTTTGCTATATCGTGCCTGGAAAACTGTTCTTGGTATAGAACAATGCTTGATGCTGCTGAGTTGGGCAGGATGGTGAGGGAAATTGGCCAGTATGTGTCTAGGGTACAAGAGGAACTCTATCAGTATTGTTTCAACAGTATTGTTTCAGAGTTCCATGCACCTTATCAAACGCTACTGTCTGTTTTGAAGAACCTACAATAAAAGATTTTGTAAGTAAAAGATTTCAGTAATGATGGAAGCTGACTGTCAAGTGTTACTCTAAAATGCCAACAGTGTGCTGCAAGGTCATAAATCAAGGAACACATTTCCAGGCTTGATCTGTGCATGTAAACCAGCATGAAATGGGATATATGCTATTGGGTTTCTGTCCCTCTGTACGTATATAACCATGCTCGCATGTTAAACACGCAGTAACACGGTAAATCAATCAGCTGCGGTTCAACTACAGTGTCTGTAGTTGAACATGGTAAACGCACAGTGAGCACAGGGCCGTAAATCTGTGTGTTAATTCTGCGAATGCATTTGTGTCACATTTAAGAACAACTGTTGCCTCGCCGTATGGTCCTTCACTCAAGGATTGTCATTTGCTGCGATTCTTCTCTCACTCCATTTACCTTCTTGAATAGTCAGAGCGATGGGTTTGCGTGTGAAATCTGGAGTGCTTTTTCCCTCCGGAAGTTCCTCCATGTACTGTGTGATCATAACACCAGGAACCTTGGATCTCCTCTTGATGCCTGAGAGAAGTCAGAGTTCAGCGTTTCCAGGTGCACAGCATAAAGATGCTGAACAAATATCCGTCACATGATTATAAAAAAAGTCAGAGGGTTGCACAGCTGTAAGGTTGTATGAAATATTGCAGAGACACCCACTAATGAAAAGCTCCTTCTATCTTCTTTTGATTAGCTTTAAATGCCTGCTATATATTTTAAAAGAAATATATAGGAAAGGAAAATATAAAGAAGCTAAAACACAGATATAATCTGACTCTTTCATTAAAGAAACTAAATATTAGCTAAGCATTAATTCAACATTTTAAGACAACATTTTTGTGAAATGAAAATCAATTTTTCATGGCTTTAAGATTACATCTATTTGTTTTAAATTCATCTATATGCTAAAATTCTCTAGAGATTTCTAGCACTGTGAAACCTTTAGTGTGTTCAGTTTGTCTTTCCTGGAAAGAATGTTACAAACACTTGACACTGATTTCTGTACTGTGAAAGCCTCTCCCTTAGTACAGACTGCCATGACTAGCTATAGCAATTATTAAGTCCATGATTTGTTTTATGGTTCTGTCAGAAACTTCATCTTAAGCTTATAATTGAGTCTTAATGTTACTGGCCATATTGTGAACAACGAAAAATTTGTTGTAATAATTATTGCAACAATTAGCACAAAAATTGACCCAGTAACTAACAGGCACTGTTTATGGCAAACTCATGCCAATCTTTTTTCAATAAAAATAACACAGAACAGTAAAAACACGAGTGGCGTCCCACTGAACAAAAAACAAGTGCTTTTATATGCGCTTCAACAGAAAGTACATAAAAATTATCCTGTGATTTTATGATGTCATTAAATGACAACAATCTGAACATTTGCATGCACTTTATAAACACACAACATTCCTATCACATGTTTGACTTTTCAAACATCTTAACAGTGTGCATGCAGATGATCAGACTTCTGTCGTGAAACACTTACCTCGTCTCCTGATAGGTAGAATTTCTGCTCCTGGTATAGACACAACAGACAGTACGACAGCAAACGAGGGATCAGGGGAAAACATACAACTTTACATCATACAAGGTAATGGGCAACTACAAAATGACTCACAATCACAAGCAGAAACACAGCTTAAGGAGAAAGACATGGAAGATTAAAGCAAAAAAACTTCAATCCACAGTGAGATTTCAGACAAGCAACAAAACACACTAAAAACAAACGAGATTGTAACACACAGCAGAATATGACTAGATCATACATTATCACCCATGACTGTAAAAAAGGAGGAGTTTATAAAAATGTATCTGTGTATAGATATAAAGAGAGAAATTTTTGATAAAGACATGATATAGATTTGATTTATTCTTTACCATTAACTGCCACAATGTATAAGAAGCAAAAGGTATAAATATACATAAAGTGTCAATATTTCAAAGAATGCTCCTCCTCAAAACAAATAAAGAAAAAAGCGAGTAAAAAATGAAAAACGAATCAAACATAAACACGGCATGGGTGGAAGACATGGAGTCAGAGAAAGAAACAGTCTAAATCTGTTCTGCATCGTGTCCTCAAACCCTCATCCCCCCATCTCCTTTATTACAAAGAAAATCCTGTTCAATTACATTTAGCACAAATAACTCAGTTTAGCTGACGGCTAGCCTAGCAAACATTTGCTGTTCAGCACTCTGGGTTCAGATGAAGACGCCAGTTACATGAGCTGCATTCACGGTTAATACTGTTAGCGGCTAAAACAGCTGCCTGATCGCTCATGTGATAAAGTCCATTTGTGTGGGTAGGTTATACCCAACAATTGTTTTTATCTCATTGTGTTCTAGCAGCCCTGCAGGGACAGATGAAGAATTCACTCATACAGGGGATATCCACCCATTTTATCTGGAGAACCTTGCATGAGATTTTAACATAGATCTTTACTGTGGTGGAAAGCCCAGCATTTTCAAGTGTGTTTAATAATCATTATAAATACTAATGAGAACTGACAAAATTAATAATATTTGAAAACTCCAGATATATATCTGGAGACTGGCAACAATTGGAAAAGAAACAGTAAAACAGAACACATTAAATAAGGAAATGAGAAAGCAAAACTTTTTCTTGTCATCTGTGCTTCCTCTGCTTGTCTTAACACATGACCAGATGTGTCGTTCCAGTAACAGAGCATGTGGACCAGGTTCTGTGTCTGTGATTCTGTTGCTCTTACCGCCCTGCCCGGCTGCAGTCGGGTCTGCAAGCTTTGCTCTCTTCCACATCTTGCCACAGACTAATGGCTCAAGACTTCTCTGTGTTACAAATACAACATCACAAATTAATGTTCAGACTCATTAAGGGGGTCAAATTAAATACATTAAATCGATTGCTCAAAACAAGATAGGACAAGAAGATTGATTAAAAAAAGCACATTTTACAAATGAAAACTTTGACCGAAGTTAATTCCTGTGCTGTTATTTGATTGGCTGGGCAGAATCCCAGGCTCATATTTACAATAACAGCCCTTCTGGGGGTTGTTAGCAACAGCTTGCTACATGGGGTAAATTATTGGTCGTCAAAGTACAAAACCATTCAATTTGGAAACCAAAATGGCCAATTTTCAGCATGTCATCAATCAGTAATGCCAACCAGACATAACTGATAACAAACTATTCTGCATTTTGTTGGTAACAACAGTAAATTAGGCTTGATTTTAGGATAGGATATGTTGTAGGATTCAAAAATGGCATGAGACTGTGATAAATGAGGTTATGATTATGGTTATGTTGTCTCAGATGTACAGTATCACATTAATCTGAGCGTGTCCTCAGCAGCCTTCTGTTCACGTCTGAAAATGATCCCTGTAATTCAGCTGAGCTGAATCTCTTCACGCTTAACCCTGCCAGCTGAAGGTCTTCTCTAGCCCTGCAACATGACACCTACAGCAGCTACATGCCACATGCTTGCAGAGGAAAAAATAATCGTTTCAGCACTTCATCTCACTGCTATGTTCAGAGTTCTGCATTTAAAGGGACAGCTCAGCCCAATTATTATTAATAATATACATTATAAAAAATAATCTTTTTCTGTGAAAGCAACTACCTGGAAGGCTTTCCGTAACAGTATAAGTACCGCCTGTGTTCCATATATGTCATACAAGTTGCAAACAACATGAGAATAGCTAAATAGTATTTTTTTTTCATTTTTAAAACACAATATACTTTAAAAAACAGGCATGTTCTGTTGTAACTAAAAACTGCGCGTGTTAGCTCAGCTTGTCAAGTTTCAGGGAAGCCGTGGATAAAGAAAAATGTATTGTGATGAGAAACCACCTTTCTCCTCTCACCAGACATGTTTAGCAGGACATGTTTGTCAAATAACAAGATTTAATGCTAGCCTAACCTAGCCCCTGAGGTGCTAGTTATTTACTCTTCCTTAAACTGGTAAAGTTCAGTGAGAGAGTGGCATTTATATTGGTGCGGTTTTCAAATCTTTTTTCCTCACTATCATTAGATAGATGATTTATAATAAATGATTAGATAAATGATTTAAAAAATATGGCAACTACAAAGTTTTATTTGCTTGTTTCTTTATATCTATTTTATTTTTATACTAGCTTGTTTCCCTTAAGTCATTTTTTCCATGCCTCATTCTTATTGTAAAAAAACCCCAGAGCATTAAAACTAAAATCAATGTGAAATTAATGAATTCACAAATCACTGAAGAATAACATCTATTGTTTGACAGAAAACTGCAACTGCACAGCAAGCTGATTCACTCACTCATCCACAATTATGTCTTCATCTGATCTGATACCTCCATCTAAAGTTAGAACTTAGTGCACTCACTCTGATTTGAGCACCACAGCTCTTATCTCACCATTTCCACACCTTGAAACTCTTGAAAACTTGAAACTTAACTTATTTAAAACTTAAGCCTGCTGAGCTGGTCCTGATGTACTGCAACAAAATGCATTCAAAACTCAGCTGAGATATACTCTCTGTATACTCTCATATTCTCTGTAATCTTAACCTTTCAAAACTGGAACACAGTCTAAAAACCAGGAGGAAATTATTCTGTCTCTGTAATGTCAGGGTCATTTTTGAGGCTCTCAGCATTGTGTTGTTAAGTTGAAATGCATGCATGATTCAGTGATGACAGGGTTTTTAAAGAATTCTGGGTTTGTGGATCATAAGAAAAAATACAGGTGTCAGTCCACGATACACACGGTGTGAAACTTAAACACAAGGTATGTGGGTTCCTGTCAACTTTAGTTGAACTGCCTGCATTTCTCAGTTTATATCACAGAAATATGAGCAGAAATGCATCTGTAAGGACTGTAATCTGTAATAATTTTAATTATAATATTGTGTACAAAGTGTGCGCTGTCTGTTGCAGACCCAGTTAAATGATACCTTCCACATTATCTTTCTATATACGCCGCTTGTCCTCTATCACTGTAACAGCAAAACAGCTACAAAAAATCCCTACCTGTAGCCAGGCTCTGCTGCTCTGCTCCTGTCAAACTGTGATCTGACCTCGTCTGATATTTGAGTGCTGCACACAAGCTGCCCAACATAAATCCTTTGAGCTGCGTGTGTGTGTGTTTGAAGGGAGGGGGCTTCAAAACGTCATGAGACATTTTAAAAGCTCAGTGTTGTTGACACCTCGTAAAGTTAAACAACTTTTGAAAATATCCATTTCACCCTAAAGCTAACAGAGGAGTCTGTACATGAAAATGAACGGTGAGGATGTAATGTACTCGGATTAAAATTTCGGATGAGAAGAAAGATCTCAGCAATAATATCAAATAGGGAAAAAAATTGAGACTTTCTGAGCTCTTACATCTTGCAGAACTTTCTCCTGAGAAATACTGGATTCATTGCAAACAGAGATCGCAAGTGTTAAAAAGTGTTAAAAACCTTGTTGGGATTTGAATGCAAAAGATTTCTTTCTTACTGTATCACCCTCTAAATAATCTGTACCTGGAAAATGCATAAATGTTGGAAATGAATTGTAAGATGTTTGACTTGAGCATGTGAAGGCTGAACAGCAGCAGTCAGGTTGAGGAAAAGACAGCTAATCCCTCAGGAGTCATGAATGTCAAAGGTCACAGTTTTTATTACCACCTCATTAAACTGCACCGTGGCCTTGTGACGCAGTTTACAAATGGAAGCAGGTCAGATGAATAACACTGTGCCAAATCTTAGTAGACAAATCTTAGTTATGCAGAGAACTGAACAATCATGTTCTCTTCTGATGAGTGATTGATTGATTTTGTCTGGAGTTTAGATACACTTGCTACATGCGACAACCATTACTCATATCCACATATTATCATGCCAATGTATTTATACAGTAAGTTTGTCTTGTGGAAGACTTTTCACTTCACTTGAAATATTGAAATGAGTATTTGGTTCATTTTGTGGGATGCATCGTAACCAAATCTTTGGGTCCAGTTTAAATGCATAAAGTAACAGTACACAAAAGATTACTTCTGTTAACATTTCAACTTTAAAAGATAGCGTTGTTCTTGCCAGAGTAAAACTACACCTGAGGCTCACAGTCTGACCAGAAAAGAAGACATTTAAAAACCTCCTTTGCAAACAGTTTCTAGAAAAATGAAAACCTTGTTTTATTCAAAGTCCAACCAGTGGCTCTGCATATCCCCTCACTGTTAATTCACACTGATATCTCGCCACCATTTATAAAACTATGGAGGAGGTTTATTTTCTTGCAAGCTGTGATCATGTATAACTGACTTTAATGTTGTTAGACATTATGTTTCTGTGGATTATACTGCACTTACAAGGCTTTTGTTTTGTTTTTCTTTTGGTCACATGGACCAGAAAATCAAAAACTTACAGTAAACAACCACAGTTCTCGTCTGCAGTGGTTTGCTGGTATGATCAGACATAAGCCACAGCTGAGGCGACATCACTTTTAAAGCCTTTAAGTGGCAAAGGTCACCAACTAAAGTCCAAACACGGCTGGCTGATCTACAGACCCTTCAGAGGCGTTATTCCAGGTCAGCACAACTCCAGACAGCATGTAAATCTGAGGTTATTTTTGAAAAAGAGCTCACGAATGGCTGTCTGTGGAGAAGTTACAGGAAGTTTATCACACACACACTGTGTCAGAGTAATCTGGATCTACTGACACAACACAGTGCTGTCGAAGAAACATTTACATCACTGCAGCCTGCAGGTGATATTACTGAAAAATTCGCTTGTCTGTGAAATACATTTTTTACATCCAATACACTTATGCATGTGGTTATTAATAGGTGACTAGATTAAAGCAACGCTTTATTTGATCACTTTGGTTTTTTTATACATTATTTAAAGTTAAACATTCAAAAATGGTTTGACTACGGTGATGTTAGTGATCTCACTGAAGACTACACAGTACAATAAAAACACAGTAAGAATCACAGCAGGTATAAATGATGGTATCAGTAAAAAGGTGTGGGGGAAGAAATTGGAAGCATGGCTTCATGAAGGGACAATATGATCATAATATTTCTCTGATCTTCACAACGCAAGCTGACACCAAACAATTTCAGCCCTGAGCACATGCGCAACAGCCCGATATGTCACGTGCAGCCATATAAATGTGTGCACATGTGCATCAGCTACAGATCTAAATATATGAATGTTTCAGTCGTCAATCCGTCTGAATATCTGCTCACCTGGATTCATGCGGGGCTAGATGCCCTGCATGGTATGTTTTACACATCATGTGATCTGTAAAGGCAGCTTGAGAAACATTAGGGCGGGGCGTTGATAAGTGAGACGTGTCTATTTACAGCTACAGTCCTCACATCTCATTTTTCACCCTGGATATTGCAATAAGAGATGCTAATCGATATGGTGCTTCATTCCTTGCAAGGTGTTTTACTCACAACCACGTTCAACTCCCCATTAGACAAATCTCATGCTAACTATCACACACACTACCACACTCTTCTTTGAATTTCTTAAACATTAAACACCACACCGTGATGTTAAAAGTTAATAATAAACAGACACCTGCATCTCAAACTGCGTTCAACACATTTGCAGCGTTTACAAAAACAAAGCTGCTCTAACCGCATAAAAACGTCTAAATCTTCACTTCCTGACAGACAGACAGATGAATCAGTAAAGCTGTATTTCAACAGTAAAGGGAATACTGAATGCAATTACTTATAAGTAACCATTACCCATTCAAACTCTTCAAAGCATCTTTGGTATCAAAGGTAAAACAAGGTTCATCAAAGCTAGACAGCATCATTACCTGATATCTTCATCTTGTGAACGTGCGGACCTCCAATCACACGATCACTGTTGAATTACACAGAAAGTCAAAAAGAGTGTATTTGAAACAGTGTAGTAGCGACGAAAATGACGTCATTAAACATGGACGCTTTGTGTGCGGTCTAAGAGTGACGTGTAAATGTTCCGCCGCTAGATGACGCTGTGTGATAAATATAAATGTCGTCTAGACGCTAAAGACTTCAAAGCGTGACCGACAGATGTTTCAAACAATGATATACGACAGGATATGTTTTATTCTCGCATGACACAACAGATTAACAAAAAATGTCTAAGAGTTTCAAACGAGAGAAATTCCTCTCGGCTTCCGTTTAAAAGTAGACAGTCTCTCTCGGACATGTTTCATGTTCATGAGACAAGCACTGAGTTTCAATTCATTTTTCAAGAAAAATTTGTTAGAGACGACTGAAAATGCGCCATTTTTATTGTGAGTGTACGGAAATATAATATATATTATATAATAAGATACTGTTACATTTCTAGTTTTGTCTTGTGAAATATATATGTGAATTTCCAATTGTATGTGCTGTTATGAGGTTATTGGGTGTTCATTCAGCTCACAATGATTCATAAAGCACAGTCGATCTGTTTCTGTAAAAAAATATTTATATATCTGCAATAAACCACCTGATCAGCTGTTTTGTTCATCCTTGGACGATGAAACCATTACAAATACTTTTACTAACCCTACTGGTTACGTATATTTTGAAGGGGCTCTGCATAAATCTCTTCCCTTCTTACTGTGGCTGAAAACAGACAGCCCTGTTACCACAGACAGGAAGGGTGAACCAGCCCTCCTTACACACTGCAGCACTTTCATTGTGTAACCTGAATTCAAACATGGCTTCACTTTTATAAGTGGGCTTGCAATAAATCTAATTTAATTTACATGAACCACAGTCGAGTGCTCTTCATAGCACTTTTAAACGCTCGCCCGAGTATCAAGACCCAACACAATAAATAAATGTAGACATCATGTTATAAATGAAGCAGACACAAGATCAGACATGAAAATCATGTCAGTGTGTTAAATTCAGCTTTCTGACGTGCTGAAGCGGTCAAAGGGTCTTTTACAGAAAAATGCGAGTGTCTGTGAAAATATATTTCACACAGTAGATATATTAACATACGCTCGTCTAAATCTCGCTGATATGTGTGTCTATAAGTGAGAAATATTCACTCTTTTAAGGTACGGAAACATGTAGCCTCCAGCACGTTCCTGCACAGGTGGGAACACGTCTTCCGCTCCTGCTGTATTACACGAACCAGCGGGTTACCTGAGACCGTGTGCGTGTGGAAGGGAAGGATGGATGTGCGACAGAAACAAAAACGACCGAGAGGATCTCCTCAGAGCGCGGACAAAAAGAAGAAAAGGCCGCTGGCGGACGCGGAGCCGAACGTGTACCGGCGGAGCTGTCGACTGGACCTCAGCGTAACCGCGCAAGTCGTGCATGTAGTCGGGACGGAACTGACGGTGAACCTGTGCGGGTAGGTAAAGTAAAACTCAACCCGTTGCACAACCTGTCTGTGCTGCTTTCATGAAGAACGAAGATGGTTTATGAGAAAATATAAAAAGATGAAAAGAGAAATAAATTGAGAATGTATGAGAAAGTTTATAGACTGCATGCCGCCCAACCCAGCGCGCAGCTGAACGAAACTAAACAGCGACCCTAGTGAGGGACTGAAGTGTTGCACACTGAGGGAGGGTCAGGACCAGCTGACAGGGCTCATCTCAGTCAACTAGCAAAGCGCTGCTTTCTCTTAACCAATAAACTCGCCCATCTTATGAAGAAGACAGCACTAGTTAGTTAGCACTAGTTAGGGTCAGAGACACAACGCGATGCTGCAGCGAACTGTTAGACTCGAGCAGGGGAAAGCGGCACATACCGCATGTGTGGTCGGTACGGGTCTGGCGGTGAATGTAGACAGGTGAGCACGTGCATTTCATTTATTATGTACTTATATTTTAATACGATCTGTATTTAAACATGGCTAAAGATGTCCGGCTGACTCATGTGCTAAAAACAGAGCATCTATTAAAACTCAAGCACTCGTATTGTGTTTCAATACATGCTATAAAGTTTCGGCTTTAGCGTTGTATTAATACTTCCGTGTGAAACATCTCATCGTGTTATTTTGTTCAGTGTTCGCAAAGAGAAACGGCTGGTTGAACGTATTATGTATTTAAAGTGTCCACACATCACATTTATTATAAACACAGACCCAGAGAATCTGATCCTCCACAAACTACCGCTGGGTCATATGAGAAACGCGTTCATTTGGCCTAAGTACTTAAAAAGACTAAGTATCTTAAAAAGATGTTTTAACAGCGTTTCGTTTAAATAAAGTTACCCTGTTTATTATGAATAATTTCAGAACTCAATTTAAAATTATTAATAATTATAATGATCATTTTTTATGTTTATGCATAGGGTGTAAATAAAAATGATTGGATATCACCATGTATATTTATCATGCAGATTTTATCCTGTGTTATTTAAATTGTACGTATGTAAACGTTACGTGTTTGTTTGTGAGATGCTGTAATTGAATCAGGAGAGCACAATATCCCTACAATAGTTGTAGATGCATTGTGATGTGTTTTCTGCAGGTGTGCTCCACCAACATCCAGGTTCTTTTCTGTAAAATGCTCCTCAAACGTGCATTGCAAGATCTCACCTGCAACAATAGACCCCAAAGATGCTGCAATCCCACTTACTCCGGACTGTCTCCTGGTCATCACCATGGATACAGCAAGTGAAGCAGTCAATGACAGAAAGGTAGCTACACCTGATCACACCTGTGCTTGGAAATTTCCATAAATTCCACAGATTTAAGTGCAGTACACTGTGGTAAACGACACAGAGTGTGTACCACAGTCCTGTTAGTGGCTGAAAGCGTTTTTCTTTTAATTTTAACTTAATAGTTGGGAAGAAGTTCTCAAACTTGAAATTTCTTATTCTGTTTAGAATGACATTAGTTTAGACGACATTAGCCACAAATGAATAAGACATAAGAATGTTCTTATTTTATTAAGAAATAAAAAATTCTTATAAGAAATTATTGAAAAAACAGATACAAACAATCCCCCCTATCCACCCACCCCATGGAGATAAAAAACAAAACAATTTGCACTTGTGCCAAATACCATGAGCATTTCCACAGTTGAATCAAAATAAATCCTTCACTGGGAGAAAATAAAATATAAACATTGTTTTCAGTTAAGCAGGGAGGTATATGTTTGTTAGATGTCATCTGTGACAAGCACAAGTATGAATCACATTTTTGCAACACATTTCACAGTAATTGTTGGATCTGTTTCAGTTATCCGTGAGGTACTACGGAGAGAACAAAGAAACGATTGGAAATGCTGTGTTGCACCTCACAGCTGTTGGTATGTCACCATCATAAACAGTTTATACATGCGAGAAATCAAACTCAAAAGACAGTTACCAGACTTTACATATATTAAATAAATAGCTTTTTTTTAAAATGTCATGTACACGTGATCTGTGCTGCGTTTATTCAGAAATGTCTCTGGATGTGGATGCAGACAGAGATGGGGTGGTTGAAAAAAACAATCCAAACAAGGTGAGCTGCTCTGTAAAACCAGCAGAAATGAAAACAAGCTGACCAATCATTTAACATATTTGATTACACAAGGATTCATGAATGGCAGTGGCTCAGCTTGTCATAATTCATCAGACTTACTTAGAGAATGTAGCAGTTTTGGATTTTGGCTTCAGGCGTCGTGGAGGTGGGGTTCTGACGGACACGGGGCCATTCTTCTCGTCAACTGTGATGCTGAGTCTGGATTCTTTAAGACAGTGGACTCAGAGAAAGATGAGATCAGTAAAGTTTCAGGTAAGTGAGTGTGTCTGTTTGGGCAGGCCTGTAAAGAGCAAGATCTTAGTTGCAGATCTTGGTGCTGTCAGCAGAGATTATTGTGTGTTTAAGTCCTAAGGAGCTGCTGACATTTTTAATCATCGTACCTTTAAATGTTACACCATGTCTGCTGGGCTGTGCAGATGATTCTGATGATAACGGTTCATCTTTCCTTGATGGCAGATTTGCAGGACATGTCGAGGATGATCTTGCGCATCAAAGGCCCATCTGAGCTTCCCGACGGCTTTAAACTGAGCATGCACATCTCAAAGGCGGATTCCAAGAGCGTCAGGGTCTTCAGACCTCGAACCAACAATAGTGGACAAGCAGAAAAGTGGAGTGAGTCAAGACGAACATTTACAAACAGATGAAACATTGTGAAGCAGGAGCTCCAAGGCACTAAATTAAATTTAGGCATAACGTTATTGTTTAAGTTAAAATAATCAAATTTGTCTACAAAACCACCTGAATGTTAAATTCAGTCAATCCATCAAAAATATAATTTATAAACATACAAAATATAATCATTTTAATAGTTTAAATGTACATTACAGTGCTATTTATTAATATCTATCTATTGTTTAACTGAATGAGTCATCATCATCTTCACACAGGTCACAAACTCCTGAAGTTTTTCCTGAAGGATTACATCACGGTGGTGGGAAAAGGCGTCCTGGCGGCCAGAGTCCCGTATCTGGGAGGCAACGCTGATCTGCTCTTCTTCGTAGAGGGTCTTCGCTTCCCTGATAAAGATTTTGATGGTCTCATCACCATCAATCTCAGTCTGCTAGAACCCAGTGCCAAAGTTAGTGAGAGAACCTTTCATTCCTCTAATGACCTGCTTTAAACACAAATCAGTGTTTAGTTTGTTTTTTACGTGGGCTTGTTTTATTTTAAGCTTTTTTTTCTGTGGAGCAAAAAAGGAGCACAAATTTGCTTTCAAAACGATGATTTTTCTGGCACAAAGACTTGGAGTCCAGAACCAGATTTTGTTTTGTGTTGGTGACAGTGTGCAGATATTAACAAACACTCATTATTAGGTGAGAAACTTCTGTAACATTTTAAAACAATAATTACATGTTGTGTTTGTTCCTAATAAGGGTTGCCCAGAAACACCCATCTTCACAGATAAGGTCACGTTTCGGGTTTCCCCGTGGATCATGACACCAAACACCCTCAAACCCATTGAAGTGTTTGTGTGCAGGTGAGAAAGCTCAAACTTTCTTGACTGATCATAAATTTTATATATATACAAATAACAGTATTTCCAGATATGCATACAAACCACAAAAAATGTCTTGCTAGCTGATCTTTCGCAACATGCAGCGGATGGAGATGCAGGTAACTTCTGATGGCTGTGTGGTTTTCTCATTAGCACAAATGATAACTACACTTTTCTGAAGAGCATCAGGAAACTGGTGGAGAACAGCGGCTACAAGCTGAAAGTGTGTCACGAGTACATGAACCGCGGCGATCGCTGGATGCAGGTGAGAATCTTTAGCATACACGGGATCACTGGGTGAAATTATTCAGTCATGATGAGTGCTCATTCACTACTAAAATCATCATCAGTCGTTTCAGTTTAGAAGTCATTCTTACTGACGTTTCCACAGGATGAGCTGGAGATTGGCTACATTGATGCTCCTCATCACAGGTTTCCGGTCGTACTGGATTCCCCCCGTGACGGAGACCTTCAGGATTTCCCATACGAGGTCCTTCTGGTGAGAGAGAGAACATTTCTTCAGTTATATATGTACAGTATGTGCGTGTCATAGATGACTGATGCTTTTACAGATACTGCTTTACTGCAATCAGACCCATAACCTCAGTGTTGCATTTGCTGTTTCTCTACCTGTTGTTCTACATCAATAGTCTCAAACGCGTTTGACAGATCAGCTGAAGAGATGACATAGGTTAAAGATCTATTACCAAAATAATGTGACATTAGAGGTGAAACACTAAATCATCTGTCACAGGGGCCTGATTTTGGTTATGTGACTCGTCATGCTTTGGATGAGAAGGTGAGCAGTCTGGACTCCTTTGGTAATCTGGAGGTTAGTCCACCGGTCACAGTGAACGGGAAGAGTTATCCTCTCGGCAGGATTATCATTGGAGTGGCTTTTCCTACGTAAGTGTCAGCTGATGGTTCCCTGCAGTAATGCAGTTCTGCCTCACGCCTCATTACGTCTGTTGTTGTGTTTAAGGACTACATGTGGTCGCAACATGACTCAAGTCATCCAGGAGTTCCTGTGGGCACAGAGGGTTCAGGAGCCGATTGCTCTGTACTCTGATTGGCTGATGGTGGGTCATGTGGATGAGTTCATGACCTTTGTACCAGCCCCTGACCGAAAGGTGAAAACAACAACTATATGACAACTATACAACAACTATATGCATGACATACTTGGATTGACTTACTACTTTCTCCAAAATGTGCAATATACAACAATCACACGCTACTTTGAATACTGTATCCCACAATGCAATGCACTTCTGTTTTATCTCTCACTTCCTTTTATTCTGCAGAAATTCCGGCTGCTGTTGGCGAGCCCTGATGCTGCTTACAAAGTTTTTAAAAACGTACAGAACAGCGGATATGGAAAAGCTCAAATGTTTTCAGGTACAATAGTCACTCTTTCACATGACTCTGTGTTCTCTGTATTTTAGCTAACTCACAGTGTTTGGCTTGACCAGAGTTACCAGAAGCCATCAGTGTAGATGACATTCTGAGTGACAAACAGCTGCAGGCGGAAAACAACTATGTGCAGGTCAGCGCTTGATGCTAGAGTCACAAACAACACCTCTTGAACATGTTACAGAGACACGGTTTCTCACCATTCATCTCTTCTGCCTCACTCGCACAGAACTGCATCGACTGGAACAGAGATGTTCTGAAGAAGGAGCTTGGATTGGACCATGATGACATCATCGAATTGCCGGTTCTGTTTAAGTTGGTAGAAGCAGAGGATGAGGTCAAGCGGGCTGTGGCTTACTACCCAGACATGGTGCGATACGATGTCAATAACCTGTTATTTACAGCAACCTTATTAATATGCAGACGTGGTTATGGATGTCAGGGTCAATACATTCATTAAGGATCACCTGTATTTACACCTGCAGGTGAACATGCTTGTGTTGGGTAACCAGCTGGGTGTCCCGAAACCTTTTGGACCCCGAGTGAACGGCAGATGTGCACTGGAGACAGAGATGTGCTCTCTTATGGAACCGTTGGGTCTCAAATGTACCTTCATTGATGACTTTGCTCCCTATCACAAGCTGCTGGGGGAAGTTCACTGTGGTTCCAATGTTCTTCGAGAACCATCTACATTCAGATGGTGGAACCTAGAGCTGTGAGAGAATCTTGACAGAAGTTGTTATTAATATGGTGACAGTCATTCTTATAATGGTGACATTAAATGGTGTATTATAGCCTTCAAAGTACTACAGCTTACGTTGTTCTCAAAGTACAGAGAAACAACAAATGACTTTAACTACAGCTTTAACTTTTGTTCTATCATAGCATTTATTCAATGATCATTTAGTCATTTATTCATGTTTATGTTTGTCAAGAGTGCAACAAGTTTTATTTGCACCTCCAAAATGGTCAAATCTTTATTATTTTACTCTGATTTCACAGTGAAAACTTTCTAAAGCTACAGTTGTATTACAGTTGTGCAGCTGTATTAATACCATAATTCCCTTTGATTATGAACAATGTTTGGGGTGTGGCTCTCAAATTACAGAAGCACTTAAAGCGTAAAATGTTTGTTTTGCGTTCTTTTAAATGATGCTGCACTGAACTTCGGTTGTGAATTGCTGTTGAACTAACGTCTCTTGACTGAAAAATGCTCTGATTTATGTTTTGTTTAAACTGGTGATTGACTGTTATACCGCAATAAATAATTACTACAAAAAAACGCATTGAACCCTTGCATCTTTATTAAATTTAATTGATTTTTTTCTGCATTACAAAGAGAAAATGTTTTTCATACAGTGACACGTTCAATTGAAGTATTAAAGAATGTTTCTATATGCAAACGCAGTGCGTACAGTTCAACCAATCAACAAGTCCTGATGTCTGAACTGGGTTTTTAGGTAACGACAGTGTGTTTTGAGTGAAACAGCACTGATCCCATGTTACACGCTAAGGTACTTTATATAAAAAAGTCAAAATCAAAGTTCTGTCCAATCAAATCTGTATGGGAAAGTTGTTATACAAATATATGTATGTGTGTAACAAAAGAATGCAAATATAAGCAGGGTTCCCACATTCACAGAAAACTTACAAACGTTGAGAACGCATGCGTGATTGCAGACTTGAAAGAGGTTTTAAAAAATAAGCCTTAAAACGTAACGTTTATTAATGAGTTAATGAATTATTGAGTTAATGAGTGTGCAGTTATGCACTTCAGTCCGAACAGTAATACATTCATATCGATCCCTGCTGCCATTTTAAACATATATGTGAATAATTTATATGTGTCAATCAAAACAGTCACTCCAGAAAACATTTAAAATGTATCTGTATTTATTTCTAACACAGAACCACACAGTCAGACTTGTGTTCAACTGTTTTAAGCGTGATGGTTTTACGATAAACTTTGTTTGTTATTTTTAAAAGATGCAGATGTTCCTAAAAATGATCTATTCCCAACATAAAACCTTAATAAATAAACAAGAAAGTAATAATAATAAATACATTAATAAATAAACACAACAAATGCCTGACAGACTGAATGAACGCCACCATGAAAGTCAGAGAAAGAAAAAGCTTGTGATACGGCAAAATTAATGCTTTCCAGTTAACAGGTGTGAATTCACAGCAGACAGGTGTTATGTGCCTTTCTTCACAACTGGTCACAGGTAAAGACATGCGTGGCAGGTTTTTGTTTTGCCTGCAGGTAAACAGGCCCACGCGCAGAGATAAAGGAGTTGTGTTCTTACAGTAGTGTGTTGATGTTCTGAAGCCCAACAGCTAGCAATAGCTCTTCCTCACATCGCTGTCCCTACAAGATCTCCAGTGAGCAT